>JBBMJZ010249515.1:0-36461 GCA_037833815.1 Zingiber zerumbet
CTATTCAGTATGTCTTGGAGCAATTAATCAAGAAAGAATACCTCCATAATTACCATACAAATCCAGACACCAATGAAGTCACATATATTCTTTAGGTTTATACAAAAAATCTAGAGTTGTCTGTCAATTTTTCATCTGTGTTGATCATTGATGTTACATATAAGACCAATAAGTATCGGATACCACTATTGGAGGTTATGAGTATTACATCCACAATGCGAACTTACTCATTTATGTTCACATATCTTAGTAATGAGAGAGCAGAGCAACTAACATGGACATCAGATACCTTAAAGAAGTGGATGGTTGAAAAGGAGGCATTGTTGCCATTGATGTTTATTTCAGATTGGGATTTGACGCTTATTAATGTCATTGAAACATGTTTTCCCAATGACGTCACATCCTTTGTATTTGACACATAAAACAGTATGTAATGAAGAAATGCGCCCCTATGTTTGACTGGAGTGACAACGTTTTTGTGCGGCATGACCTCACTTGTTAATTTATCGACACAATGGTCTTACCAACATAAGTGGGATGTCATGCGCGAGCAATATCAACGATTCAAGGGTGTTATAAATTACCTTTGGGAGACATGGTTATACCCTTATAAAGAGCGGTTTGTTTTAGCATGGGTTGATATATGTATGCACCTCGAGAGCAATTTAAGTCAAAGGTATAGTCACTTTATAGCTTTATTATTTCAATTTTGTTCATTATTATACGATTTCAATTCTTTTCATTATTAAAATACAATGTATTTTTTTATAATAGGGTAGAGTCTGCACATGTGAGACTGAAGTTATATTTGGGAGATGTCATGTCATTTCTACAAACATCTTTTGAAAAAAATACATAAGACGTTGAGAATTCAATTCGGGGATTTTAAGTTGTTCAAGAGATCTCTCAATATTCTACACCATCAACATTTACATAATGATATTTTTAGTAAAATAAGGTGTCGAATTTCATTAGAGACAATGAAGTTGATTTCTGGTCAGCTAAAATGCGTTGATGAAACATCTCATTAGCTAGCTAGCATATGCAACTGTTCTATCAAAATTATATACGGATTACCATGTGAGCACAATCTCACACATTACCATTACTTTTTCATTCCAATTCTGCTACAGAATATCAACGCTTATTGGAGCAGATTGTCTATGCACGTACATTAGTTTAATGATGAGAGAACATGACCCAATAGGGCATTCCACGTTGTTGAGATATTAGATGAGATTGATCCACATATGCGAGAGCATATGATAGACCAGTTTTTTGATATGATAGATGAATCTCAAAATACAGTTCGAGCCCATTCGTACAACACAGAACATAGAGGTCGACCTACAGGTAGAGATAAGCAAAGTAGACGTCGCATACCTTTTTTTTATAGATGCATCCACTTCAGGATCTAAGGTCTCTCAACTAACTGTAACATCTCGAGAGAGAGGAAGACGTGGAAGGAAGACAAGGGTTCACAATACTCAAACGACCCATGATCACTCTCCACTTTCACCCATCCATGATACTTATATTGAAAAATTATTCGTGCCTCTGCTGTGTTATATTTTTCACACTATTGACATTTAATCTGACAGTCATCGTGGATTCAGGGCAATAGCTGCACTAATTGAGTATAGTGAAGAAGGTTGACTTCAAATATGATTCGAGCTTATAGAAGAGATTCAACAAAATAATGATTTATATGATCAACTTTATTCAGATCAAAATTTGGTAGTCAATCTATTATTCTCATTGAATTGGTTCGAGTTGCGGGTACCATAAATGTATTGGATGAACTATATGCCTTTGGAATCATCATCATATCAAGGTACAATTTTGTACTGCACACATTGATGAGAATGTTGGGAGTTGTTTTACTCATTTGCCATTAAGAACTTCTCCAATTCCGAACTAAGAGTGTCAAGAAATAGCTATTGCCATGTTGACAATCATTTCGTGAAAGTTTTCTTACACCCTCATTACCTTGTACCACTCATTCAACGTGGTGGTGACAACATTCATCGTACGAAGCTAAAGGATGGGTCATTCGTTATAGGACACGTGCTTTTTGTGGTCCGAAGTAATAGGTATATCACCAAACGCGTCGAGAGCGTAAGTTGGAGGCAATATTGATTAAAATTTATATTTTTATATATTTTCATGTATTTTTTTTATTATTACATGTAAAAAATATTTATTTTTAAGCTATAAATATGCTGCTCTTAATTATTAGTATTTTTGTTAGTTTCATATATAATTTTTATTTTGATGTATATTTTATAATTTTTGAAATTTTTATAAAATAATAATTCCTAAAACCTACCACTGAAAAATAAACAAAAATTACCAACATATAATAAAAAAAAAATCAAAAAGAATAAAGCTTATCAAAAAATTGATAAAAAAAAATAAAACTTAACAAAACTTGAAAAAAACATGTGGGCAGGGAATAAGGAAAATGGTACAAGGGTAAAACAACAACGTGGGACCATAAGGGAAGGGTGTAGAAGGTGTGAAAAGTACCTCCCGATATAATAGGAGTTCTTCTCTTACTTCCAACAAGAAATGACTCCTTGTTTTCATTTTTTTTTTTCAAATTTAGTTTTAAAAAATTAAAATTAATAAAATATTAAATAATAATAATATGTGAAAAAAATATGAGACTTATAAAAAAAATTACTGAGAGAATTTTTTTATGATAGAAAAATATATAATAAATATTTCACTTTTGAAGTAGACCTCTCCCAACTATAGACCAGCTTAGTTTATAAGAGATTATTATTTATCATCTGATACTAAAAGCGATAGAGCTGAGTTTTGACTTTATAAATTCATGTGGTAAAAAAGAAGGTAATTTGCTTGTCCCAGCGTCCCTAAATTTGTTTCTAGATTAATACGGAGAAGGTAAATTATGGATGACTACTAGTTATTAGTATAAATAGTCAAGACATAGGAAAAATTATATTTAGTCACACTGAATTTTGACCCTAAGACTTATATAATAACACCTTATGTCTTAATCATAAGCACCGTCCTAAAAGACAAAAGTTGATCTATATTTTTTTATGGGGTCTGTGATAATTAAAATATAGGACATGAATTTATCAGACAAACGTCCTATATTTTAATTATCACAGAACCCATTAAATGTCCTGTACAAATAAAAGATGAGGACGTTGGAGTGGGACGAAGTGTTCATTAATGGCATTAAATGCAGCAGGGATTGAACATAATTATTTTGATATGTTATCAAATGACTCCAAATTAAATCTAACGTCTTACTTATATGGTGACATAGAATTTTAAATTAGGCAAACATTTATATAGATTGATTTTCACCGTCTAAAATTCAAATTTTGAGTTTTAGAAGTTAAAAATGATCTTAAATTTAAAAATGTCTCATTTAATCCTAAGCTCTAATTAAAATAATAATACATCTACCCTTGTAATTTATCTATAACTCAAAGTTAAAAAATTATTTATGATGTAAATTTATTAGAATATTTAAGATTCTTACATCGGCGATGGTGTAGGACATGGTAAAAGCTACAATGTGTATAGGGAGAAAATGAGAAAAAAATTAAAGAATTTTTTCTTCAAAAATACCATAATTTATTTTAAACCAATCGAACTTGTTAAATCCTAAATTTAGTTCAATCATTACTTGGCCAAATTAGCTTTAAATCAATTATAGTTTGAACCAATATAATTACTATCTCTGCATCTACCAATTAGATTTAGTTCGAATCGGATCTAATTTTAATTTAGCATCCTTACTTCACGTTTTACATTTAATTTATCAATTTATTATTATTATTATTATTATTATTATTTAATATTCTAAGTCACGATATTTTTTCATAAAAGTGAGACCAATGGATAGTTTACGTCAATGACATTCTAAATACATAATCAATTTCAATTTTCCAACGACGAACGATGGTCAATCAATCTATCAAAATAGAGGCAAGGGATTTTTCAAATATATACTATTAATTTTTTTTTTTAATTCCAGAGGGACAGTGACACCTCCTCCTCGTAACGTGCTACGCCTCTATTTGCACCACATGTTTAAGAATTTTTAAAGAAATTTTATTTTTAAAAGTAATTTAAAAAAAATATGTTTAATTTTTAAATTTATTTTTAGGTATGTTATTATCTTTAAGTAAAGCCTAAAAATATCCTAACACTTGTATCTTGTGGCAAAAAGGCGATTTGCTCGCTCCCAGCGTCTCCGTCAATCCGTCCCTAGATCAACACGGAGAAGATAAATTACGGGGGCTACTAGCTCAGACAATGACTAGTGCATAGAGGAGGGCAGGAACCTGGCTAATAACCAGGATTTGATCCCGAGAATTCATTATGGTAATACCCTATGCACTAGCCACTAGTCCACCCCAGACAGGATGATCCTAACACTTGTATATTGAATGCACAAGGCGTAGTCCATTGAAATAAAATTATCGGTCAATCAGATCTTTCGATCAACCGGACTAGCAGATCGATTGATCGGACACCACATTAGCAAAGGAAATAGTCGTAGGATAGATGAAATCGTCAAACACATTAACTTACGGGTTACCATGTCAGCAAACGACCATTGCATTGGATAAAGTAGCTTACCAGTTACCATTTCAACAAACTACCGTTGCATTGGATAAAGTTTATATAAAACTTATCTGCCATGTCACTAGATTCAGTCGATCGAATGTGCCACATCGGCACTTCAAACATGGCTAAAATTAGAGACAAGTTCAATTGAAAGACACGCACTCAAACTATATTCTATTTTCCTATCCTTGTAACTGTTATTTTCATACTAAATTGATGTAAGGGGCTTTTCGTCTTTTACTTATATTTAAAAGAGGGGAACATAGTTAATGTTTTTAATTCTTAGACCAGCAAGAATGTATCAAACCTCTATTTTTTATGTATTAGTTTCCTGTTTACGTATTGTTTATTTGGTTTGATTAATGTATGTCCTTAATAAAATATTAGCATGAGAAACACGTCTTAAATTTATATATCACTATTTACCCCCTCTTATTTAGTATTATTTATTTGGTTGATTACTGTATGTCCTTAATAAATTGTTAGCACGAGAAACACGTCTTAAATTTATAGATCACTATTTACGCCTCTTCTTTAGTGATCTTAATGCTTTCCGCTACACGAACACTTTTTTTACCAAGCAACTCAATAAATTATATGATTTTATATCATAATTTTGCCCAAATTACTCTTGTACATCTTCAGAATACCCTTTTGGGTAGAAAAAGAGAAAATAGATTAAACATTAGCCCCCATTTTAAAATTCTTGATTTACAAGGTTTAAATCATATTTGCTCTTTTACAACCATTCCAACCTAATTTGAAAATTAATCGAGAAGTCCATGGGCCCTAACTGATAGGCCCAATAACATTCCAAAGCCTCTGCTCTTATAAATTGAACCGGAATCGAGAGGAGGAAAAAGGGCGCGAGTGAAATGGGGGTTTCCGTATCCGGCGATCACTTGAGAGCTGCGATAAGGAGAGCAATGGAGTTGATGAAAGAGGCAACTGCTTCCTCTTCCACTCACCGCTGCTTCTACGCGCCTAGGTCGTGCAGATCGTCACGGGAGCTAATCAGGTGATGCCCAATTAGGGTTTTTTTTCTCCGATTAACTTCTCTGCATTTGTTCAGAATTTATTGGACTATTCTAGTTTCTATTTGCTGGGGGATTGGACTTGACGTATTGAATATTGTGGATAACTCGATTTACCTTGTTCTGTCTGCTTGTGCTGCTCTACTGCCTTGTATTTTTATACCTTACATTTGTTCATTATATAGTTGTTCTTTTATGATTTGTAGACATGCTTGATCTCGTGATGATGTTAATGGAACTATATAGCGGTTATGTATTTTGTTATCATACCAAGGTTTACCTGTTTAGCTATTCTTGTAATGTATTGTGATGTGCGCGTATGATATTTTATTTGATTGATTTTACATGATATCGCTTCGTGTGGCTTACATGTGGTCTTGTGGACTGATTTGGTTGTGTTTGGATTATTAACATGATGCAATTATTTATTGTTATTGGCCTACTGGTTAGATTCATCATTGTGGGTTAGAACTTGGTGATCATAGAACATAACCTAATGTAATATTTGATGATCTACTTGAGGTGTGTTAGCGGATGTTGACCTTATTTTGGATGGGGCCTTTAGCCCATTGGAATGATTTCTAGACCATTTAGTAATTGCATTTGTCTTTTCACCTCAAACATGTGTTGGCCTGCTAGTTAGTGTGATGTGCTGGACACAACATGCTTTGGCTATATCTGTTAGTTGTGCATGTATTAGAGCACACATGTGCATCACTCTCTTGTCGAACAAGAGAGTGTAGAGGTCCATGCACAATGGATAAGTCTAACTGTGCATTGATCGATGGTTTGCAGTTATTAGACATTATGTCGATAATGGTGTGGAGTTCTTTAGATGATGCGGAACTCTTAGAATAAGTCGTTGCTTCTCTGTTTTGTGAAGGTATTCGTGATACATACTCATTGCAATTTTGCGTAATTTCTTCCCATCATTCACATTGATATTTGTGATGTATTATTGTCGACTTGTTTCTGTTACTAAGTCTTATTTATACCTTTAAGAAGTCAATACCCTCTCGTGAAAAACTTTGAGCTACAAGTTTTGTTTTATATATTTCAACTCGACCATCCAAGTTCTCTTTGACCCATTTTTATCCAACTGTTTTTCTTTCCTTTGATTCCATTAGAGTTCTTTCTGCTTTAGAGCATGAATTTCCTCGTCTATTGCGTTTCTCCAACAAAGTGCATTCTTTCCCTTAGTCGCTTCAATGAATGTAAATGGTTTCTTATCCACAATAATCAAAGCTCTAAAGAATGTGTGGATTAGTAATTTCTTTATACTTGCTGAGGGTTAAGTTTCCCTTTATGATGCCCCTTAAATTGGTGGAAAATCTACTTACACACTATCTGATTTTGCAACTTAATCAATGTGCCCTTTTATTATCTGAAACATGTTCACTCGAGGAACATGGTTACTGCACAACACTTGTTTGCATTACAAAAATGTTTTTTGATTGCTCTCCTTGTCCAATCCCTTGGCAACAAAGTGCACAACTCGGCTATGGATGATCTTGTGTATTGATGGATTAGGTCCAATAGGTGATAATCCTTCACATTCTTGATATAACCTACAAACAAGTACTGTCTCATTATTGGTTCAAGTGTCCTTTGACAACTAAAAACCAAATACATGCATAAAATCAGAATAGTCACAAGGAGCACCAAATCATGCCTCATTTGGTGTGTTCAACTCCAATGCCTTTGATGGTGATCTACTCACAAGTAGCAAGAGAGACCACCACTTCACTTCATCATTCTTGCTCTATCCTTACATTGCTATGCATAGTCTGAGTCCTCTAGATTGGAGTCTGATTCATGCACTCTGCCATATTGTTTTATTGAGCAACATACTGGTTATAAAGGGTCTTGTTATCTCTTCACTTTGTAAAATTTTTATACTCTGTTGATGCATACTCTGCCTATTTATCATTTCTTACTTTGATGCATCTATCAATAAATTTCTCCATGTCACCATGAAGTTCTTATAAGTTTGAAAAAACATGACTTTTTTACCTTGTATCCTGCACCACCATAGGATGGGACTGGTGAAGCTCCACATATATCAAATGTGCATAATCAAGAATCCACTTGATCTTTTTAAGTTTATTTTGGCTTTTAGACTTGTTTATGATGTTTCCCATGGACATCATACTCGTAAAATTCTTTGTTGTCCAAGTCAAAAGAAGGAACAAGTTTTTTCTTCGTTAAGATTTGCATTCCCTTGTCACCTGCATGCCCAAGCCTTTGATGTGATAATTTAGGGGAATTCTCTCCAGGAATGACAACATTAGCAACACCATCACGTATAGCTTTGCCCAATACTAAGTGTTCTTTTAGTTGAAATGCTGCCCATCTTCATTATACCATTACACAGTTCATAAGTAGCAAACTGTAACTCAAAAAAGCATAAATAAGTAGTGGCAATGGCGTGAAGCATTCAATCGGATTAGTACACCGTATTATAGTATGCTACTAACACTGAATCTCTTATTACATTTGATGTTGTCATCACTTCCATTGTTATTCCCATTGTTACCTCTACCTTTGTCATCTTTAGATGTTAAAGATATTCAGGGAAATGCTTCTTTCCTTTTTAAATAATTCTTATTTACATGCCTAATTTTGCCACAACAACATCACACGTCCTTACCATCATTCTACCCATTGAATTTTAAGCAGCCACATGACTGAGTTTTTGAAGGATTCTTGTCATGAACTTCGTAAGTTCTTCCTCTTGTCATAAAAGCTTCTCATTGCATATTGCTAGAACTCTTCAAAGAGATCCTTTTGTGAAGCTCATCCGCAAGCAATGCACTATAATTCAAATTATAATCAATAGAATTTTCTTTGCTACAAATTAAAAGTGGTAACCAAGTGAACAAAGGACTTTGCAAAGTACACAACCTTAAAATAATTTGTCCTAATCCTTCATTTTCTCTTTTACGCTTTTCAATGGTAAAGGTTGTTTTGAAAATTTATTTAAGTGTTTTGATACCGTCTCTGTTTTCCATTCTCAAATGAAAAAAGGAAGAACTTCACATTTCTAAGCATCTGCAGTTTGTGAAGGACTTTGAGATTAAAAGTCTCTTTGGTCATCGATGTAGACTTCTTGTCGTTCCCCAGCAAAGGATTGCACAATTTCTTTATATCAATAAATTTCTAGCATTCATCTTTCACAAATCAAAGTTAGTTTTGCAATCGAACTTCTCCACCACATCTTTTCACCTGTGCTTTTGTAATTCTCAGTTGTTTTACTTTTTGTTCTTAGCATCTCTTCGATGTAGATGTTTGTTAGTTTAGCATTTGTCACAGCATCCACTTTAGTATCCGTTCGTATCTAAATGCCTTTTCAAGGTGAATTGAATGCCAGCTTTCTGATATCATAAGAACTGAATCTATTCTTGGTAGGAAGTTTTTTCATAAAAAGATATTCAAAACAAATATAGAAAATGTAAAGAATTTTTTTTTAGGTTCGAACTGACATTTCTAGCCCATTCTAGTTGTCATTCTATGTATGTCACTATATCTCATAACTTCTTTCTTTTTAACAGATGGAAGGCACCTCAACTGTGGTTGAGATGTCCCTACTACTTGCTATTTTGATGATCCTGCGTTCTGGTTTTCAGTCGTTGATAGGAACAATCTAACGGCGCTGTGAAGGATAAGCAACTACACTGCAACTTGGAAGATATCGGTTAGTTTTTTAAACTTTTATCATCTGCAAACAGTTGAACTTTATGCTATTATATAAAACTAGTATTTGACATATCATCTGCATGTATAGCTAACCACGGTAGTAATTCTTCAAAGTACCGGTTCTTGATTCAATCATAGCCGATCTCTGAAACCGGTTGAAATTGATAGGTCGGGTCAGATATTAAAATCACTGATTTGATTGTTTGGACCTAACTTGTTATCATGGGCAGTAAGCCATAAAAGTAAACTATGGATGTTGACCACAGAGAAGGAAGACAAAGGCCACGGCGACGCTGTCGCTGTTGGAACTTGGAAGCGCAGGGACACAAGCCCCCAGTGCGGTAGGCGTCACTTGGCCGCAAGTCCCGTCAACCACTAGGCCCCCTCCTCCCCCGTTCAATAATAAATTAACTACGCAACTGCTGCCCAACTGGCATGCAGCCAAACTAATCTAATCCACATCTCCTTTTCCTCCCTGCTCCATGTCACAACACAACCAATTCCGAATTCTCTCCCACCTCCGCCGATGACCAAATCAACCACTGTTTCTTAATTCCCACCCCTAGCAATTTCACTCCCTTTCATCATAGCGATTCGTGCCGTGAACGTTTATTTAATCTTGGTTCCAGATAAGAACACCCATCCCATCTCGTCCCCATTCGACTCCATCTTTATCTTCTCCAGCTGCTGCCTTTTCCGTTAGTTTCCAAATAAAACTATAATTACTGGAGCGGGCGGGAAGTAGACGGCCATCGGTTTGCTCACTGTCGCTTCTCCATCAAAGTCTACGCATTTGTACCCATGCATGCGCTAATTTGACACCTTTCGACCCAAGCTTAAGCAAATAATTCACTTAGCTCTTATTTTGTATAAAACCAACTACAGGAAAACAAAAAAACGAAGAAGGGATATGGGAAATTGAACATGGTAGATTTAGAAAAACTACAGCAGACGGGGTTTTTTTTTTTCCCTTGTTCTGCTATTTTCATTTTTTTTTTCTTATTTTCTCATATCAGATCTTTGATGCATGCTCGTGCATCCAATCCGTTGCCTTCTATAGCGGGGATGAGTTAGCCCTGGTCTAATCGATCTTGGTCAGGCCTAGGGCCTTGCGGACAGCCTCCGCCTGCGGCTGCACGCTGCACTGCTCCAGTCCGGCCATGTAGCACCGCACTTCCTTCCGTATCATCTCGTGCATCACCGCTAGAAACTCCGCGCTCAAGGAGGTCGGTGGCCACACGACGGCATCGGCGGAGTCCGCCTGTTGCGGGGGGTGAATCGAACCCGGGAGCAGTTGCAGCTCGCTCTGGTTTTGATGATGCTGCTGGTGGTCTGAGGTTGTGTCCATTGGATCTGACCCCGGCAGGGAGAGGGTGAGGGAGGTCACCGGATCATCGTCCTTCTCGATAGGGGCGTCACTTGTGGTAGCGGCGATAGTAGTTGAGATGTGTTCATTTTGTGGGTATTGGGAGGAGGAAGTGATAGGAGGGATGATACCGCCGGTAATGGGAAACGGTCGATAGATGTGAGACGTCTCCGCTGGGTGGCTATGGTGGCTGGATTCGCTTAGATCGGACCCCGAGGGGCTCCCGGGGCTCAAACACAGCCCCAAGCTTCCTCCAGACAAGAACACCGGCCCGTCGCTGCTGGCCCTCTTCAGCGGCCTCTCCGACGCCTCCTCTGAATCGGCCGCCGCCATCTCCTTGGCTGCCATGATCCCCTCGTACTGCTGCTGAGCGTCGTTTCCCAGGGCCGTGTACTTGCGCTTTAGCGTGGAGTTCCAGTGGTTTTTGATCGCGTTGTCGGTGCGGCCGGAGAGGAGGCGCGCGATGGTGGCCCACTTGTTACCGAAGCGCCGGTGGGCGCGGATGATTATCTCGTCCTCCTCCGCCGTGAATGGGCGGTGCTCCACCTGCGGCGACAGCTGGTTGCACCACCGCAGCCGGCACGACTTGCCCGACCGCCCAGGGATCGACTTGCTGATCAGCGACCAGTTCCGCGGCCCGTGCCTCTGCACCAACCTCTGGAGCGCCGCGTCCTCCTCCGGACTCCACGGTCCCTTTATCCTATCCACCTCTTTGCTCCTACCGCTCGCCGTCGCTGCCTCCATGGAGCTATTCCTCAGAAGAGAGCTACCTTTAATCCTCCCCTGTTCAAGTTCCAGAGTTCAGAAGGGAAGCTAGAGAGAGAGAGAGAGAGAGAGAGAGAGAGAGAGGGTACTAGGAGTCGTTTGAGTAGAAGAATACGAAGGACAAAGGGATGGATTTGGACCGTGTCTTATAGAGCAACGCATCGGTTGCAACCGGTGTATCGGTCTAACCGGGCGTTTGTCTCGCTTCCTTCCGGTTCAGGCAGACTTGGCTCGCGCACAGCTGTCCTCAGACACGCGTCGTCCTCTTCCCGCCTCCGTCCGGCCGTCCCTTTCGCCCCAACCCATCACCAGCTACGCTCTCACCCGCTCCGACTCGCAGCAAGAATCAGGGCCCCACCAAACTGCTCCTATCCAATAACACCAGTCGGTCAGCATTCGGGTACACTGAACCCCAAGTAACGGCGTGTTGTCCGTTTCCCCACCGTCAAATACCACTCTCATCACTCCCAGGCCTCCCGCAGATTCTACTCTCGCGCCTATTGATCGAAAACCCATGGCCCACTCGCGCCTTCAGAATTTGAACGCGCCAGCTGCAGAGTTTGACTCGGGTCAACGGAATTCTTACAACCTCATGTTCATGGGCCTTCCCTCCGTGCATGCAATGCAATGATTTTCCATCGAATTAAAACCTTCTGGATAAATTTAGCATTCTCTGCCGCTGAGCTGGCGATGGATTTCGATTTGGCCAGGCTGGATACAACACACACACACAACGGCACTCTCTCCCATTCAATCTCTCTCTCCCCCCTTTCCTCCTTCCTCCCTCCTTCCTTAATCCTTTCTTAACCCGTCGCTTAGTAGGTTATTAACTAAATCATAGTGCAGATTCTCCTGCCCGAAGCTATCCCGTTTAAAATGTGTCTAGGAACAGCAGCGAGATGGCTTTGCCGGGCTTAATCCCAGCAGCCGATGCTACGCCCACGAGGGCCGGTAGCAGTAGGTCGGATCGGGCCGGTCCGTATTCTTGGCGTTTTCTTCTGCTCGTACGTAGCGTACTCTTTTTCGGTTCGGAAACTGGACCGGGTGAGGATTCTTTAGGCTTCCTCACCCACTTCTCCTCCTTATCCTCTCCTTCCAAATTTAAAAATGGGAATTAACTCGAATAATTATTGATTTGTTGTGGGCCATTTATTGAGCGGGAAAGGGAGGGAAGGAGAGCGAAGGGATATTGCGAGATTTATGGGGAGGAAGAGGAATCATATCTTTTTCAGTTCGCAGCGGTTACGCGTCTCCAGCTCTCCAGCTGTCCCTCACTGACTTTTTTTTTTTTTCTTTCCACGGCTCGGCCGCATTATTTATCCGTAACCGTATCGCCCGTTACGAACCCTCCTCGTAATAAAGCGGTTGAATAATAGAGAAGATGACAAATGAATACAGGGTGCTACACGTGCCCAACCAACACCCCACTTCCTCCCCCCACACCACTGCTGGCGTGCCGCACGTGTGCCTCCCATGCAAAACCCCTTTCTCTCGAAACTCAATTCATGTGCCACTAGGAATATCTCGATAGGCTTGCAGTTGGTTTGAATCATTTTGGCCAGTAAAAGTCAAACTGAACTTTTATTTTTTGATGTCCAATTAGAAGTTGACTCGCGTGCTCTCGTGTCTGTTTTTTGATTCGTCTATATTATTTAATTTTGATGAATATTCACAGATAAATTCAAATTTAAAGACTTCTGATAATATAGTTTTTTGTTTATCCGTTTTATTGTATGTCTATTGAGAATAAATATTGCTACTTGTAAATGGAAAGAAATTTTGCGGGAGGAAACAACCAGGAAGCTGCCGCTTAGATTCTTTCCAATCCCTTCAATTTAATTCTCGTTGACCATGATCTGTCACGTGAGATATACGGCCGGTATCAAATTGGATTCTGTCTCCCACGGTCAACCCCGCACGTGTTCAAGGATTAGTTTAGTGTCCCTGCATATTGTAATTAACCTAATCACGATGCTAAGCTTGTCTGTCAATGAGCCATTTTTCGAGAGACAAGAGGAGAAGTTAGATCGCAACTCTTGTTGCTTTTGTTTCCTTTCCTTTGCTGTACAGTATCAGAGTCAACAAGTAAAGTTGTTCTTTAAATACTCAAAAGTGCTTGCATGAAAATGTTAATTTCAGGTTGTTATTATTGTTTTCTTCTAATTATCATGGTCAACAAAGCTTAAATTAATCCTTTGCAATCCTTCAAATTAATTTTTTTCTTTATAATTTGTTTTCTTCTATATTTGATTTAAGTAAACCATCGTTTTAATTGCTTTTCACGATAGAAAAAAAAAATGTGCTTGAAAGAATCACAACAACAACAATTGGTCTTTATTGTTGTGATGGTCCACAGTCAGCGGATAGGCATGAGATGATGGCAATTTAGCATCCTCCACCTTTGTCTCTCTGTTGCTTATTTTATTTACCTTTTATAAATATTTTATTTATTTCTTTTCTCCCTTTTCCTTTCCTTAATGGACCTGAACTCCTCAATCTTTGAGAATGCAATTAGTACTCTTAATCATTAAGCATCATTTCTTGCTCTTCTTTTGACATGTAGATTATTTATTTACTTATAGAGTTTTTCTTAGTTAATTATGTTTATTCATCTTGAATCTTTCTAAAGAGATGAAGGGGCTCTTGCAGTGATTGATTTATATACCCATTAAGTGTCCAAAGGTATAAACGAAGCCTTAGCACAATTGTAGAGTTGTTACATTGTGATTTGAAGGTAACGAGTTTGAGTCGTGAAAATAAACTCTTGCAACACTGAAGACGCAAGCAATGCACCATTTATTCCACTTGATGGAATCCATGCAACATGTAGCCTTCCTCTAATACGACTTTTGCTTCTCCTTTAGTTATTTCAACGGTTCTTTCCTCTTTAATTTCTTGTTTACAAAGATTCAACAGCAAGCATAAGAAACCATGGCTGCACTCTCCGACTTTACTTGGCTTTTCTTTTTACCTTTTCTATTCCTTTGGCCTCATCTTTATCACCCTCTTCAATGCTTTGCAAAGGAGGTCATCTAACGTCCACAAAGCAAGTTGTGGTGTAATAATATGAGCATTTGTGTTGTGTTGGTAATATATATATATATAATTTTAATTATTTTAAAATTGTTTTAGGTTGAAACTCTTGAAGATTGAGATAAACCTAAACTTGTTATAACGTGCATAACGGAGTGTTATATAACCTTTGACTAAGTATTCATGATTTTGAAGTCTGTAGATTCTGCGACTTTGACTCCTTTGTGAATTTGATACAATTTGATCGACTGACAATCAAATCAAATCAAATCAGAAAGGTTTGCAAAAGCTATCCTTTATTCTTTGGCAAACATTCAAATTACAGTTGGCTTGGTTGAATTAAAATGCGGCCTAATAAATTGGTTTGGGTCCAATTGACTCCTATTTTGTCACTTGGGCAAACAATTCAGAAACCATCCGTTCAACCACAATTCTTCATTGAAATGGACCCGTTGACTTTTGACTTGTATTAATTATTATTATTATTCATGTAAAAAAAAGATCCCATTAGATGTTTTATCCTATAAGACCTTTTATGCTAGCATTGTAGCACTTGATAATTGCTACAATGTTATTTTTGTTTTACACTACTAGTAGTTATAACTAATTACTATAATGTATAGTAGTTTTCTGTAGTTGTTATAATGGGTAGCATCTAATATAATACTATTATAATATTTTAATAACTATTTAGTAATTTGTATAATTATTTTAAAGTGTTTTTAATTAATTTAAAGTGGTTTTGATATACTTTAAATAATTTTAACTAAGTTGATAAAAATATTTTGATCAAATAGTATTGAGAGTTTAAAACTCAGGTTTAAGATTTTTGAATTTATGATTTAGCTGTAAGTTTGTAACAACTATCAATAGCTACCATAATGTTTAGTAGCTATTACAACGTAATGTGTAATAACTATTTGATAGTTATTACAATATTAAAAATTATTTATTTTACTTAAATTAAATTAAAAATTTTAAATCTTAAATATGTTTTAGCAGCTGCAAATTTATATGGTGTAATAGCTATACTAGAATAAAAGATATTTTTGGAGAGAAAATATTTGACGGACACTCCTTTATTTTTTTTTTAAGGTACCCTTTTAATATTTGCCCTTATTATTTATTTTGCATTTTATCATTTTATTATTATTGAGGCCTCTCCGTTGCTATTGACCCGTTCAATTGGGCAATCTTATTGAATTTGAGCTCTGGCCCGGTCTATGTCTCACGGCCCAGCCCACCATAATATTATTATCATTATTGTTATTTATTATTATTTTTTTTAAGAGGCAAGGGGAGGTTGGGCATTTGGGAGCTCCGCTCTGTTCATTTCGTTACTCTCTTCCTTTCTTCAGATCTCGCTTAAGAGGAGAGGGGAAAGGCGACAGATCGATTCAGGGGAAGATGCTGCCGACCGTGTCGAAGGGACGCGCACCCTCCGGCGCGCGGCCTGCTCCGGTTCTGGCCCAGTACCTCCGCCGCATCGTCAAGGTTCGCTCTCGACCTCCCCCTTCTGTTCTTTCCCTAACCACGCGGCAGCTTGTGATGCTAATCTCAGCAAACGTTTTTTGGGAGGGGCGGGAGGGGGGGGGGGGGGGCTCGATTTTTTTTGTGTAGTGATCGGCCATGGAGGCCTGGCGAATCTCGAATTGGGTGAAACCGCCGATCATCGCGTGGCCGTTAATTTCTTTATTCGAGTGTTACAGTAAGGGTTTAGCGTATAGAATGTTATGGAACTATTTAGGCTGGGAAATTCGATTGTGCGGTGCAAATGGCCAAAGAGACTGTAGTGTAACCCGCCTGCGCAGGAGCATTTGAGGTAGATTTCATCTAGATTGAAGCATCAAAGAGAGGTGTTATAGAACTATTAATCTTTGAGAATTCAATTACAGAATGCAAATGAGAAGCCATATGTGAAAAAAAAAATCTGGATCTATTTGCAGCATGAAGAAAAATAGGACAACGTATAGGTTGTAGGTATGACCGACTGAGATATCGGGATGCCAGATGTTAATGAGATAAAACATTTTAGTTTAATTGAGAATCAATCAATTTGCAGTGCCTGTGTATTTTGGATTGTAGTTTCATGCGACACAGGTGCTTTAGAAGTTCATGCTTGCAATACCTAAATGCTCTTCCTGAGCATAATACAGAAAATTATTCTGCTTCCTACTTCCTTTCGAAGTTGAAACCCCACTTCTTGTTTCTTCAATAAGTGCTGGAGCTTTATGCATTTTACATCCACTTGCAAGCTAAGAGTTCTTATTGTTTTAGATTAATGTCTGATTGTGCCATCCTCTTGATGAACACCCCCCTTCAAAGATAATTAGTACATAACCCAGTCACACCAATATGTTGTCTTCTTCTACTTTAGGCTTGAAACATGGGCAACTTCGAGTTAGAAAATACTAGTATCGACACTCATTCGTTTCCTCCTCCTTAATTCAGCATTCCGACCTCACGAATGTCCTATCCAAGGAGTTAAACCATGCCAAATCCCTTGTAGCCTTTTGGGTCAGGTTGTAAAGTTTGTAACTTAATCATTTGGGTTTGTCACACATGCAAGGTAAGAGTTAAATTGACTAAACACTGAGCATTGGTTTAAATTGATACTAACAATAAGTTCATTTGCTATTTGGATAAAAGAGAAGCTTTAAAATAACAATGGTAAATTTATGGAAGGTTAGGATTTGATAATCAATTAGCAATTTAACATTAAGATAATGCCTCCAAAAATGGGAATTTCTCCTTTCTCTATAACATATTTTATTTCAACATTTTTGTGAATAACTTTACTTGTTGTACCTGAATTCTATACTTTTGATTACTGAAACTAAAGCCATTGTTATCAATTTATTTACATACCATTGATACTTTGTTAATGCTAGGATATCATTATTTACTATTTGATTGAGAATTAAATTGTCTCATAGAGCATTTTGGTTTGGTGTTTTAGTGGCAACAAATGGATATAGAGTATTCATTCTGGCAAATGCTCCATCTCTGCACCTCCCCTAAAGTTGTGTATGTATCTTTCTCAAATGCAGTTATTTCAAATGCTTTATCAATGCATTGTATCTTAGCATCTGTCCTAAAGAAAATTTCATCTTTATTTGTGTAAATATCATGCATGATTTTGTCTTTTTTCTGTTAGTGATGAAACATAGTCTTAGTCATCATCTAATGAATTTCCATGAAGTTCTTTTATTGTTTGCATAATGTGGGCCATGGAAGTTTGAAGAAGATGTTTTCCAAGATAAACTTGACATCTGGTTGTCTTTTAGTGGATTTCACAGTTCAGGAAGACAAGTTCAAAGAAGAGAGACAGAGTTTTAAGAACCAATTGAAATTTTAATTTTTTAGTCTTAAATGGAAGCATAAATTGACGAATCAAGTAAATTTTGAATTATATAGTCCTAAATGGAAGCATAAATGGGAGGATTTGGCAAATTTCTTCATTAACTTGAAAAAGGTGAATTGAAAGGAAAAACTAGTCAGTTATCAATTTTTCAAGCTGTTTGATCATGGATGAACTGGATTGGGAGAAACACTTTATGGAGGAATAAATAAGAGAGTCTTTCATGAACAACTTGATTGAGAAAAACATTTAATAGAATAATAGACGAGAGTCTTTAAAATTGCTCTTTCACTTTCTGTTTGTAGCATTCATTGCATATCATTGCTTTATATAGCTTAGCTTTTTATACAGACACCACTTGTAGATTGACCATTGCATATAATATGGACAGATTTACAGCCATTCGGTGACCACCCAACATAACCAGCAGTAGTTAGTTCTGTGTTACATATGATCATGGACATGCAATAGGTTGATTTTGACATACATGATTAGCCATAAAAAAAGAGAGCAATTCTGGGGGAACTGGAGTTTTTTGAAAGGCAAGGAAGTGACATTCTTGTTGTAATAACCTCTTTTATGGTTTTGCTGGCCTTAAATATTTCTGATTGTATAAATAGATATTGAGGAAAAAATCTTTCCATGGCTTGAGATAGCACTCTTGTTTTAATTTCTTCAGAGGAGTATCATTTGACTATAAACAACATTTTTCTTTAGTTAAATGATTTTCAGTGCCTTTCAAAGAGAAAATTGTAATGCTTTGGTTGCCTATTTTCTTGATTTATGTTCATTGTATTGGGAGTTTCTTATTGAATTTTACTGTGTTTTTACATGTTGACATTACCTTTGGAAGGTAGCTATCAGCACACAAAGTATCATAAACGTAAGTTTCTATGCTTTTCATTAAGTGCCTGATGTCTATTTTTTGTTAATTAATTATCACTTTCATCTAGCTATCTACCATAAGATATACTATCTCGTGTTTATTATTTTTGTTGCATATTGGTATTTTAATTTATTTCTTTCTATTATTCGGTTTTGTTAACTTTGTTATCATGTTTTGTAAAAGACTTTTAAAAGAAGAGTATATGACTTGCTACATTAAATTTTGCTGTAATGTCATAGAACTCTCTCAAAATATCTCCATTGAGATATGGGATGCTCTCCCAAATTGCTATTAGTGTTTTGATGCTATGTTAATTAGTAAGCATTTTTTTGGGTGCTTCTCAATCTAAAGTAACGGATCTTCTAAGACATGGTATAATGTCAGCACCAACCTGTTGTGCTAGACTTAGGAATGACAATTTAGCCTACCCTGATCTTGATCCACCTTCCTCCCCAATTAAGTCTGCCTCGCCCTGTTACATAGATGGGGACAGAATAAAAGATAACCCTATTATGCAAGGTTGTGTGGGTATAGGACAAAATTTTTTTGGCTCACCTCACTTGTACCACTTAAACTTTAGTTTACTTTTATATTTTAGAGACTATCATGTATTGTTTCATTATGTATTTAGTACTTTGTTCTAAATGAGAGATGGAAAGTTAAAAAGTCATCATGCCGTATCCCATTGCCATCCCTAACCAGACTCAGACTCAACTCTCTACCTCAGGTTTGGTTCTTCCAGAGCTCCCTCCCTCACTTGCTTCCTCAATCTCCCCCCTCTTCTCCTTCTCTACTTCCTTCTCTAATCCTTTTTGTTTCCTTCCTTTTTTCTTATGTTCCTTTGTCATGTATGGTCTTTTTCTTCTTTTCCTTCATATATGGTCTTTTGCCTTAATCTGGGAGGAGGAAGAAGTGAAAACCATTGTTTTGCTTTTGAACCTCACTGCTGCTCTTGGCAATAAACCTCGGCCCATTTTCCTTCTCAATGGAGATCTAGGAGGAAGCGCCATTGGTTGCCATATCATTGAACATAGATTAGACCTAAATCCTTGGTACCTGCCAACAACTGTAGACCTTAATTTACCATATTTTTGGGTGTTCCACGTGTCCCCTTATTTGCCATTATGCCACAGGAAGCACAACATCCCATGTTAAGCTTTACATCCATCATGTTTAAACCTCCCTTCACTATTTTCCCGCACAAGTTCTAGTCAACACTGCTCATCTCGTCTAACCACTATATCTTGATTCTAGACATATAATATGTTATTTGCCTCCTTTTTTTTTGTTTGGTAAGATGTATACTTCTCTTAAAGTACATTTAGTCGGTCCTAGTTCTATTGCTCAATCTCTTACATGATATCATGCTCAAGCTTATGGATTTACATTTGACTACAAATTTGTCAATATGGTAAGATCTGTCTGTTGATTGTTGTTTGGCAAAAGTAGTCAATATAATTGATTCTTGCTAATCTGTCCAGAAACAAAGAACCAATGGGCCAGGGATGATCCTGCTTTTGCTGTGATCTTCTGTATTTTCTTGATACTTGCTACTTCAGCTTACTGTGCTGCGTAAGTTGATTGCTTTTTATTCACCTTTAAATGCAATCGTATAACTCTTACTTGGTGTTTTCTCATTAAATATGTGTAATTCATCAAACTAGGCTTAGCTTTTATTTCAAGAAAATCTAGAAAGCATTAATTGTATAGGATCTAATTTTTCTTTTGTGTTTAGGTATGGTGAGAATTTGGTTAATTCTGTCTTCACCGTTATTTCAGTTCCTTTCTTCCATTTCTTGTTAGCAGGAACTATTTTGGCAACATCTTGTTGGTAAGAATATTGTCTTATTATTTCTATTGTTCAAAATTTTCTTGACTAGTTTACAAATCTCTAATATACTGTGAATATTAGTCTTATGTGGATTATTTTTTAGTTAATCCATTTCTAGATAGTAATTCTTTCCTTTTCTGTATTGTGTAAGACATACTTGGGAAGTTTTTGTTTTGAAACTTCAAATGAGATCCGACTGTTGTTTCTAGTTTTAGCAGCAGGCAAATATATATTCTACCTTTAGCAAGAAAAAGTATGAATTAATCCTATGAAATGAAGTTTTTTGTTACTTAAAATGCTAAACTACCGTTCTTGGTCACATAAATTACTGATTTATATGTCATCTTTGACACAGATAGTGTCACCCATTGAGTCAGTTATCTGTCATTTATATGAAGGCATAGAGGAATGGGAGTAGGAAAGAAGAACTGAGAGGTAGGGATATAGAATGAACAGAAAAGAAAGAGGAAGAGTTCGTGTTGTACTTGTTTTTTTGAAGAGAAGGTAAAAAGGGAAAGAAATGGTTGAGGTGGACAGAGAGGATCAAAGGGAGACAATTATGACAAAAGGCTCACAAAGGACAAATGAGATCTGATGTGCTGCGTCGAGGAGAGGTACATGTGTCACTGTTACGCATTATGTGATATTCACCCAATTTGGATGAATAGGTTAGGAGAGAAATAGGGACCAAGTTTCATTCCTGAAAAATGATTCTCTCCTCTGAAGAAATTGTCAAAATTTTGGTTTCCCTCTTGTTTTCTCTCCATAGTTTTTTTTCTCTCCCTAACCTTTCTCTGTAGGAAAGACCTAATGGCATGTCTATTATGCACGGTTAATCAAAGTCATTAACACAACAGACTTACTGCTGGTCAAGAATCAATATTATTCACTTTCAGCAATGTTGTTATTAGAGCGTGTTTAATTGTTTTTGTTAAATAAATTACCCATGTACTTTATTTAACTATTGTTTTTCTGGTCTTGTATAGGTTTCTGACTAATACATACATGCGTGAGGAGGCTACAAGCAGTCATGTAGTGGAGCAACGAGTTGAATGGTAGCTTATAGACTTTTTCATGTTAATGATTCTGTTACTTGCCGATTCTTGCCACAGAAATAGCAGCTACTTCCTGACAACTATCTACTTCTGAAAATTGTGAAGAGATTGATTGAATAATGTGCCCACAAGAATTTGCACTTAATTCAGAATTCTTAAGGAGAAATAACAACTGTGATTAACACTTGCAGTTTGAACATTGGTTTAGTTTAATAAATTTCTACTTGCAATATAGATTAGCAAGGGCATGCATATGCAGACATGAGATACCAGGATGTTATGCCAATGCCAAGGATTTACAATTAGGGCACACTGTAATACTCCATTTTTTCTTCCCTTGTCCTAAAGAATGCTCAGTTGGGTCAGCTCTTTTGTTAGTTGCTAATCCATGATAATATTCAGTGACATGTATTTACTGTGTTCTGATTATTTCAACAATTTACATTGAATGCTATAGTTAAGTTTATACTATTTTATTTTCCTATGAGTTTTTTTTAATCTTTATGTTTGTATAAGCTATTTGGACTGCGGTAATCTAATGCTGCTTCTGTCTTTGTGGCATGTCCTATGACTAGGCTTTATGCTTTCGATGTTCACTGCAACTCTTTCTTTCCAGCATTCATCATGCTCTATGGTAACTATGCTTTCCCTCTCCCTTACTTGTACTACTACAGTCATACTCATACGAAATATGGATATTATACTTATCTGTCATACACTTTTCAGTGCTTCAATACTTCATATCGCCTCTCTTAGTGGTGCATGGTTTCTTCCCAATGCTGGTGTCGAACCTACTCTTCATGGTGGCCATATCCTACTATCACTATTTGAATTTCCTTGGCTATGACGGTTAAGTACAATATTACCTTATCAATACTTTTTACAGCAGTTTACTTTCATAAATTGTCCTTCACTCACTAGCCAAGAATTTTCTGTTCCAGTACTTCCATTTTTGGACAAAACAACCTTCTTTCTGTATCCAATTGGACTTGTGATCATCTTATCCCCACTCAGTAAGTCACTAAGATTGCAACTACACATCATTTACTATTTGATAATTTCTCCTCATCTTATTTGTTTTATTTTGCAGTGATTCTTAGTGGTTTCAACCCAACAAGATATATCATGAACTCGTACTTCAGCTAGCAAATCTACATTGACGGAGTGAGATACTTTCTCAATGATAGCTCACTAATTTCAAATGATAAGCAAACTTTGTATCGATTTTAAATGAATCAGTTTTTGTAAATGAAATTTGAACGATGCGGTGTTGAAGCTTTTGTGCAAGAGTGAGTTGGTAGTCATGAAGAAGAATTAGGGATTAGGGAGTTTATATAGATATTATTTATTTTTTTAGTGATTCATTATGTGCATTAGTTTATCTAATGACAATTTTATCTTGGATGGAAAACTTTCAAGCCTATGTAAATGT
Source organism: Zingiber zerumbet (assembly GCA_037833815.1). Taxonomy (NCBI): domain Eukaryota; kingdom Viridiplantae; phylum Streptophyta; class Magnoliopsida; order Zingiberales; family Zingiberaceae; genus Zingiber; species Zingiber zerumbet. The sequence continues at coordinate 23,077 of JBBMJZ010249515.1, forward strand.
ATTGTCGCAAGCTTATAATTTTAAAATTGATCTAGGAGGGCCTCCAAGAAAAAATAAACCAAGTAACAATACTAAACTTCTATTTGTTTAGTAAATTTATATTGTAAAGTTTGAAGCATTTTGCTAGCTTGATTTTCAGACTAAGCCCAGCGATCTCTACCAGATCGCTGCCATGTCTCCTGAACACAGAGCGAGGTATAGCCATCTCTCTGTTGGGATTCTGGGCGGAGACGGGATCTTTTGGTCCATTTTTGCAGATTAGGGATGGTTAACAATGCAATTATAGTTAGATCATTGTCGTCGTGATTTGATTATAATTAGTTGTGATCTTTTTTTAGGTTCATCTTTCTATCTAGGTTATAGTTTGGGTCGGAATGGGTGGTCGAAGGGCATCTCTTACTCAGTGCCAGGTAGCCTGACCATCTGTCCACCGCTGATGATCTCTAATGATTCATCTTGATTCAAGCTATAATCTGAATGGAAAGGTAAATTTAGGGAGGGATTGTAATTAATTACTTCCGAATCGCTCGTGGCCACGATTTGATCGTAATTACATTGTGGATCATTCCTGGATCTATAAAAAGTGGACCAAAAGATCTAAAGTTGGTTTAAGGGTTGTCAAGGTAGGGGCAATGCACAGCCCCCACCTCCTCACGGGTCTTTTCTTTTGTAATATATATTAGAAAAAAAATTAGAAGATGTAATTTTAAATTTTAAAATATTATGGATTTGTTTATAAAGGTGTCCTCTAAAAATTAGAAAAATCCGTACAAAAGTTGACACGTCCTATTTTTATTTTTTTAAATCTTAATTTTTTAGAATTTACTTTTGTTCATCCTTAAACTCTTAGTCTAGAGTTGTCATCGTCGTGTCTGCCTTTGTACACCGATACTATACCGTAATGTATACATATAAACTTTTTATATTTAAATAAAATTTTCTTATTTAAATTTAAAAAGATTTTTTTTACACACGATCCTTTAAAACCTAGGACCCGACCGGCCCAGAGAATCCTCTATCTTATCGGCGACGTCATGTTTTCTCCTACTGGCAGTGGCAGAGTGAATTAGGAAAGTGGGGAGATTTTTGAATTCGAAAATAGAAAACACTCCCTCTTCTCGGTGACGTCATGTTTTCTCCCACCGGCACCTCGGTCCCTGTGCAACTTACCTCACCTACCACATGCTCGTTTGGATATTATGATTTACCTCCTTCATAATGACCTTAGGTCGGGTGCGACGGAAACACTGGGGTCGAGGGATTTCGCCTTTTACCATATGTTTTCTCCCACCGGCAGATTGAATTTATAGGGAATTGGGTAGATTTTTGAATTTTGAATTCGAAAATAAAAAATAAAAAACACTCCAAGAACGAAAAGAGAGGGTAAAAACGAATACCGGTTGAAATTGGAAATCACCTAGTAGGATGCTCAAAAACACAAGTTTATAAAAATTACCCAAATCCATTTTTTAAATATTATTGTTATTATTATTTCGGCGGTGGATCCGTCTCCAATGTCTCGGTCTTCATCTCCTTCGCTCAACCCCTCTCTCCACCAAAATGGCTGTCGCATCCTTCTCCACTGCGACTCCCGCACTCTCCCGATACCTCTTCAAGCTCAACGCCGGGTCCTCCGTTGCCTTGGCTTCTGCCTTGCCGCCGCGCCCCTCGCTCCAGGGCTTCCAGCGATGGCGCCGGGTGAGCGGCATCGTCAGGGCGGAGGAGAAGGCCAAGAACGCTGCCTTTCCGTCCTCTCCGGTGCCTGGAAAAGACCGTGGAGATTACGAGGTCGCAAAGTTCTATCTTTATTGTTTTATGCTGTGTTATTCCCCTTTTCTTTTACTTTGTCCTGGGTTGAACTAAAGAAGAAGAAGAAGAAAAAAGGACGCGTAGACTTCTAAGGCATTGTAAAACACTCAAGCATGTTAATCTGTAGCTACTGAAATTACCTTTATTGATTGCTAAGGGTGTGAATTTAATTTCCTTTCGAGATAATACCATATGATGATTGTTTGCCCAAGAGTGATTTGGAGAATGAATCGACATGCATGCGTATGGGCGAATGTTCAATTCACATGTATCTGGCGATGAAGTGGATTGCCCTAGCCAAGCGCATTTGGTGGAGCAGCTAAACTTGCATGTTCCTAGCGAACACAGTATTATTGCTTATTTAAAATTTGAGACGCTTTTTGAATTGTTTATTCAGATATTGATCAGTAAAATAATACTGTTCAGTATGTATTCTTGTTATTGAATCTTGAAGAAAGCATTGTTGTAATAGCCTACTCAACTAGTTTTTTTTTTTTTTGTTTTATTTCTCTAGAAACTCAGAAAATATGTCGCATACTTTTGTTTCAAGTGAAACTCACATGTTTGTAGTCCATGATTTTGGCGGAGGTTATTCAAGAATAAAGATAGAACTGTAATTCTAGTTATAAGAATCATTGATAGTGGATTTCTTTTTGTTATCTAATCATAATTTCTGTTTCCTGTTTTCACAACTTATAAAGTACTCTTTAGGTATCTTCTAATGCTAAAATATGTCATGACATGATCTTGACCTTGTTATATTCAAATAAATGTCATGTGTTTATAGGTTTTCGTGTTTGTTTCTAAATTTTACCTTTTTCGGGACTTTGGTCATCAAGAAAACATATATTAGTTGCCTCTTGGTTAACAATCATGCATCTTATAATTCATCCTCTGTTTTTTTGGCTATTCTCTATTCTTGGTGACTGAACTAATAGTGGCGACCACTATAATCTAAGCATGTCTCTCTATTATTAATGTGTTTGTTAGTTACCTCGCTATGAATTTGGAATTTTATATCATATTAGGAACTGACAAGTGGATCTAGAGATTGTGATCCTTTATGTTCTCTTGATGAAGTGAGCTCACGGGATTTTGAAGAAACTTACCAACCAAAGACTGATTTGGTAAAAGCTCTTAGTATTCTTGCAGCTACTTTAACAGGAGCAGCTGCAATCAATCATTCTTGGGTTGCTTCTAATCAGGTTCGCACCTAAAATTGATGCTTGAACATTGGATAATAAAACAAATACTTGATCATTCATATTTATTGTTATTGTTTTAGTGTAAAGCTTTTTAAATCTTTACCCAAGTCTTGATAGTTCCCTATGACTATGGAGAATCTCCAGTTTAAATTTATGTCATATGATACAGGATCTTGCTATGGTGTTGGTATTTTCAATTGGTTATGCTGGCATCATTTTTGAGGAATCATTAGCCTTCAACAAGAGCGGAGTTGGATTGTTGATGGCTGTTTGCTTATGGGTCATTCGAAGCATTGGGGTGAGACTTTTATACAAAGTGTGATGTTTCTTTTCTATTTTCTTGTTAGTAGATTATATGCATCAAAAGTCAGCTTCTTTGAATACTTTGCCTATGATGCAGATCAAATAGGACACCTATCTGTATTGTTTACAAGAAACTTATCTATCTACATTCTATACAACTCTGGAACGATATGAACTTAGTGAACATGTTGTCCTCATAATGCAAACATGACGAGAAGACTTTCATTTCACCTACATAAATGTGAAAGGTGTGAAGTTAGTCTTAGATACGTCATATTCATGAAACATCACTGAGATGTTCAAATAATCAATTTATTCTTGGTTCTTCTTACTCTGTGTATAAAGAACCATGGATATCTTGGTCTTTTTTTCTAGTTGAATTAAGTTATAAATTTCTCTCTGGGAAACATTTTAAAACTTTGTTTCTTTCTGCTTGCATTTCTGATGATGAAACATTGCAAACAAATATGTGCAATTCTAAATATGTTATCCTTCATCTTTAGTCATCTTTGTCTATGGTGGTCAGTTGATAGTCTTAAATAAAAATGCCAAATTGCATAGTTAAGCCCAATGCAAAATTAAAAGGAAATAATACTTGAGCTCCCTTTAGTTATTGACCTATGATTATCTTGGCTAAATATTCCTATGAACTTTCATGTAATTGATGTGTAGATGTTTACATACTTTTTTTGTACGTAATTGTCATACAACAAGTCAGTTTTATTTTTTCGGTGGTTAATATCTGGCTTAATTCCCACTTGTTGCACAGTAAATTGCATATCAACTATTATTGAAATCAAGAAAAACATATGTTGGCATTACTAGTTTGTATTTGGAGGTTTCGTTTTGAAGAATTCCTCCTGTGTAGGCTCCATCAACTGAGATAGCTGTTTCAGAATTAAATCACGCATCTGGTGAAGTCAGTGAAATTGTGTTCTTCCTTTTTGGTGCAATGACGATAGTGGAGATTGTTGATGCACATAGAGGATTCAAGCTAATTACTGACAGTATTACCACTCGCAAGCCTCGTACTCTCCTCTGGGTGGTGGGTAATTTTTCTCACTCTTTTACATATCTCATATGCTTACAGCTGGCTAGTCCATAATTCTCCTTGTAGATTGTTGTAACTTAAATTGGTTTTGCAGAATTTGTATCAAAGAAAAGTCTACTAGATGTTTATGAGCATATATTGTTTGTGAGTCAGCACCAAATAGCATCAAGGTACACCAAGCTGTAAGGGCATTAAGCCGGAAAATGGGAACGATTGTTATGTGTTTCCCAGTGTAGAATTGGCACAATATATGAATATGGTGCTCATGTGGTGGAGGTTTTGCTGCGGCATTTAATAACATATTATAGACCACTACAAAATCTTGGTTTGTCTTATAAACATTTGAATAAATGGTGGTCCAGAATGCCCTGATAAATTTGTTGAATCTGAATTCCAATGTCAATTATGAAAAAATTCAGATATCTAAGAAATTGCCATGTTTATACTCAACGATTATCTACTAGCTCTCAAACTCATTTTCCTGTCTACTGAATACAAGAGACAGTTCCAATAAAAGCCTGTATTCAAATGGTGGAAATTGATTAGATTGTGAAGTTTTGATTGGTCATAGAATCTGGATTTGTAGATTTCCATCTCAGAATGATTAATGGACTCTACTTTTTACTGAATTTATCATAAGAACTTTTCTTGACGAAGCTTAACAATGTGTGAATGTATTCACATAAATTCCAACTAAGTGAGTGTATTGGTTGAGATGTTTGAGAAGTTCTGATCTCATATTGCACTGACTCTGTTGAATAAAAAAGGACTTATATGGCAAATCATGAATTGTAGCTGCCCCAGTACCAGAACAATAATACAAGGAACTCTTTGTCTCAGTCTTATTTGATTGAGTAAAATGCTTAAACTAGTCATTTGATTATTGTGATTAAGACTAGCATGGTTGCAGAGTGAATGATGAAATATATTTCTAGAATTACCTATATCCTGAGATTTCATGGTTTATTGCAGGTGGGTTTTGTGACTTTCTTTGTGAGCTCAGTTCTGGATAATCTAACATCGACAATTATTATGGTTTCCTTGTTAAGGAAGCTAGTACCACCATCAGAATACAGGAAGTATGATTCGATTTGCTTCCTTATTTTAGTGCATGTGGAGTTAGCTGCTAGTTATATGGCCTCCATGCTTACATGTAAATATCATATGATTATTTTAGTGTATGTGGAGTTTGTTATTGTTTAGTATATGATTCGACAGATTATTAGGTGCTGTCATTGTTATAGCAGCCAATGCTGGAGGTGCATGGACACCCATAGGCGATGTAACCACTACTATGTTGTGGATTAATGGTCAAATTTCCACATTGCACACTATGCAGGTATATTAAATTTCTGATTCCACTTGCTGAAAATATTTCAAATTAAAGAACAAGGGCTCCCAGCATGGATATTGCTTGTCCAATTTCTTTGTCAAGTTGATTAACTAGCTATTGAAAGTCAACAAAGGACTAAGAGCTAAGAATATCTGGAAAATCAAAATGTCGAGGCTTCTCCCATAGTTTTCTTTTAGCTGTTGAGGCACTAGTTTTATATGCTTGATAATCACAATAAGTTGCCTTAACTATTCAAATGATGTAATTGTTTCTTCACAATTCAATATTCATATTCTCTTGTGAGCATGTTACAAGCACATGGATATGTGGTTACTTGAAACATCTATAACTCTCCTGTAATCCTATACAAGATTTGATTTCATAGGAGGAAATTTGCAAACGACTGCTAGGTTTAAAAAGCCTGTGGTTATGCAAAATACACGCTATTACTTTGCAATTGGATTTTAAACATCTACATTTTGACTTAAAAAGTGAGGTTAGGTTAATTATTTACAATCTCATGATCAAAGTTTCAAACTAGAAAGTCCTGCTTTATCAAATTATTGCTTTCATTTACAAGTTGTACATGGTAAAGACCACGATGAATCTCGATTTCCAATGAGGCATTTGTATGAGATCATTTTGGTGTTCAGTATGCATCTTGACTGGATAAAGCTTGCTGTGGGTTCCCCTTACCAAACTTAAACATCTACGATTAACAAGACCAATTTCTTACAGTTCTTTATTATCATTATTTTTTTGTGTATTAAAAAATTATGGAATGTTAATGGACATTCAAGATAGTATTTAAACATTTCACTGTTGTGCATTGTTGCGTGTAGGATTTATTTGTACCTTCAGCCATTTCTTTAGCTGTTCCACTGGCTTTGATGTCCCTTACTAGGTATGTAATGCATAACTAGCAAATATAAAGTTATATTTTCAATAATATTACTGATATAATTTTTTTTTTCTATTTATTGTAGCGAGGTCAGTGGTACATCAGAGAAAGGTGCCAATATTTTAGCTTCCGAGAAAATGGCTCCTCGAGGACAGCTTGTTTTTACTGTTGGCATAGGAGCGTTATTGTTTGTTCCGGTGTTCAAGGCTATTACAGGCTTGCCGCCTTACATTGGTATGCTTCTTGGACTAGGAGTCCTATGGATTTTGACCGATGCAATTCATTTTGGTGATAATGGAAGACAAAAACTGAAAGTACCACAAGCCTTATCTCGTATCGATACACAAGGAGTCCTCTTCTTTTTAGGGATTCTTTTATCAGTAAGCAGGTACCTCCGAAAACCTTCATCTCATTTTACAAAAGAAGCTGAGTTCCATGCTAATTGAAAGAAATTTTCATGAATTGTCTGATACATAACCAATATTCTTGTTCTCAATTTGCAAAACAAGATGATTGAATAAGGTTTCCAAGTTATCTGTCATATTAATTGTGGGCCATCTCATTTTTATCAATATAAAATCATGCAACTAAATAGAAAAAGAAATAGTTTGATCAGCAAACAGGTCATGTCGTAGAACTCATTATCATATTTATGTTTAGGTTTTGAATGTGATCAGGAGCTGTTACTTCCATGTACACAGATTTTGGGATACGGTAATGACAACTTGATCTGCTAACAGGATAGTGAGATTCTTTTGATGTGTATTTGTCTTTGTAGCTTGGAGTCTGCTGGAGTCCTGAGGAATTTGGCGAATTACCTTGATGCACATATCCCAAATGTTGAATTGATTGCAAGTGCAATCGGAGTGGTCTCGGCAATCATAGACAATGTTCCACTCGTCGCAGCAACAATGGGGATGTATAACCTGACATCGTTTCCTCAGGACTCAGAGTTCTGGCAGCTCGTGGCCTTTTGTGCTGGAACCGGGGGTTCCATGCTTATCATTGGGTCTGCAGCTGGAGTTGCATACATGGGAATGGAGAAAGTGGATTTCTTTTGGTATCTTCGCAAGGTAATGTCTCGATGTCTTCACCAAAGTATTTTTTTCCCCCCATTTTGTGCTTGCAGTTTGACTCATTGCGATTGATATGATGCCTGTTTTTCATGTCAGGTGAGCGGTTTTGCTTTTGCCGGTTATGCTGCTGGAATCGTGGCATACGTAGCGGCTCATAACCTACATCTCACTCTCCCAAACTCCTTGGCTGAGCTCCCATTTCTTTCAGGATTTTAGATCCTTCACCTCATTGTCATCAACTGTTGTACAAGGTGGTCAATTTTGAAGATGTTAGGTCACTGATGACTAGAGTTTTAAGTTCTTCGCTACCATACAACTCTAGATATCAATCGATCATAGCAATACTAGAAGTGGTTTATCTCTTGTGGCTATGCAATATAGTTTCCTGAGGACATCAGGTTTTATAAATGTTGTTGAATTCATTCAATGAATGGTTTTTTTTTTTTTGTTTCAAATGCATTCAAGGAATATAATTTCTTGCCATTTTCTGCCCACCTGCTCCTCAGACAAGTTCTGCCATTTTGTGGCCGCCTCCCTGAGTTCAAATTCTGGTCCATTTCATTTTACAGAGAAACATTTCTCTTCCGGTCTAATTAATGATTTGTAAGCATCAAACCTTGATTCTTGATAGTCAATATAGATATTTTTTTTTGTTTCTTTAGTGATTTGCATTGAAAGTGTATTTAATGACAATTTTACCTTGATGAAAAAGCTTCCTTTGTTGGATAATGTTCTATAGAAGATTGTTTTGATGGTGTGAAGTTCCCTAAGCACAATGATGCTTAAGTTAATACTTGATAAGTCAGAATACGATATGAACTTAAATCCGAACACCATCATTAATTAACAATGCCTCTGGGATGATAACAAGCGCAATCTCCAGTTCCTTAATCTCGTTTAGCTGATTAAATCTCAAATAAATATATGTTATAAATATAAATTTAATGTGCTATATTTTAAAAAATGCATTATGTTAAATGTAAAAAAATTAATTTAAATTTAAAAATAAGATTGCATGACGACAAAGCTTAATTTTTTTTTTTAAAGCTTGCATGATCCCATAGAATACAGTGTTGTTGCTTATTTGAAATTGAAGACGTCTTGCCTTTGCCTTTTGAGTTTAGTATTCACTATGTGTTCTTGTTATTGAATCGAGAAGAAAGTATTGTTGTTAATAATTTATTCAATAGTTTAAAAATACAGACTAAAGCAAAATATTTCTTTCACTGAAAAAAAAAAACAAATAAAATATCCCTCCTGCACCAACAGTTTGAAATGTACTTAACGTCTTAACGAGATTGGAGTTGTGTTTGTTGCTAAATCCGATATCCGTCTACCCGCAATTTGCTATCGATCCGATTGCGGATCCCTATTTGACCATCTCTATTTCACAGCGCCGGACGACACCACTCTCCAAACCCTAACTTGTTCCTCTCTATTATCAGCCGGAAAACGAGAGCCTCTTCGAAGTCTGCGACGGCCGGAGCAGATCGACGCAAATTTGGTCCTTGATCACCGATCCAAAAGAAACCGTCGGTACTCGTTCTTTCTTCTGTCTCTTTCTCCTTGACTCGTGTGTTGCGATCTGCGACACTGCTGTTGGAAACTAGAAGTTAAGCACAGAAAGGTTGGTTTTGTTGCAGGTAGCTAATTTTCTTGTGGATTGAGATGTTCCAGCTTGGTCGAAGAAATGAGGATAAGTTGAGCATGATTTGGCTGATCCATGGAACGGCGGGAAGAAGGAAAAGAAAAAAAAAGACATTCATCCTTTCGCTTGGCATGGGAGGTATTGGAAAGATTTATTGGGTAAGTGTGCGTGTATATATATATAGTTATATCTCAACTACAGTTTATTAATGGTGTTTTTAATATCAAAATTTTCAATTGAATGAATCTTTATTTTTAGATCACCAACCATAAATTTTGCATATAAAAAAAAGGTTTAATGCAGAGATAATTTGTTGATTTTATGTTTATTTTAAATTGAATTGAGCTGATTTTATGCTGACTTTGTTGGTTTCAATTTCAGATAACACAAATTATACACATTATGATTCGTATGATGGCAACAAAATGAATTAAAAGAGTTATCTAAAAGATAATGTACAATTTGCTTAGGGAGTCAAAGGACACATTGAAAGGTTTAATTAATTATTTTGGAGACTCGAGCAGTAAAAGTTTTCTTTCCTAGACAATTTTTCTTTCCTAATGAGATTGAGGAAGATCTAGAAGAAGTTTTGAATGAGAATTTTATATAAAGTTCCGATGTCAACCTGTCTGAGATCATTGCCCTGTTGAGTCTAGAGAAATGGAGATTGCGTTAGTCACTATTGTACTAATATTAATCCTTATGAGAATAGTGATGATCAATCTAATTTATTTGAATTATATATATATATATATATATAATATATATGGCATGGATATTACGTGCTAATAGTATTTTTATTATAAATAATTTGTTTATTTATTACAAATTTGATGACTTATGTGTAATATAATTGAACAATGTTGATTAATATAACAATTTATTTATAAATAATGTCGTGCGAATGATGAGTGGAAATAAAATTACAATTTGATTTTGTAAACCAAGTCAGATTAATATTGAATTAATCATGAATTGAACACATGGATTAAGGATTATATTGAATTGCTAAATAATATGTTTATTTATGTTAAATTATGACTTCTAAGAATATAGTTGAACTTAATAAAAGAAATGATCTTTCTTTTAGAAGTTAGAGAGAGACATTCCAATCATTTTGTGTAATTTAGAAAGGATCTTTCCACCATTATTTTTTGATTCAATGGACATCTTTTGGTTCACTTGCCATATGAGGCTAAAGTTGGACAACCAATCCATTTTATGGATACATCCATTTGAAAGGTATATTTTTCATCTTCTATACTTCGTTATTAATGCATAAAAATTTATAACTTTTTTATATATATTAATCTAACACAAATTGTTATATTACAATCAGATTCTTATATTATTTGAAGAAAAAAAGTCAAAAATAAGACACATGTTGAAGCCTCTATTGTTAATGCATACATTGTGGAAGAAGCAACAACTTTTGCATCATATTATTTTGAGCCTCATGTTCTGACCAAAAGATGGAGACCGCGAAGAAATGATGAAGGTCATATTGATCCCAATTCAAACTTATTCTCAATTTTTAACTATCTTGGTCGACCAAGTGGAGCATGTAAGCAACGGTACTTAACTGATTAAAAATGATGGGCAACCCAAACATATGTTTTACTTAATTGTCTAGAAGTATCGCTATATTTTGACTTAGTATATATTTTCTATTTTTTTTTCTTATGTTATAAATTTTGTGTTATAATTCAATTTTTTATATTCTAAAATGCTGACTCTAGAGTTTGATCATTTCTGCTATCAAGAATTTGTACCTTGGTTCAAATAATATGCTAGCTTTACCTAATATTTGGTTGATACATATCTTAACTTTTAAATGAATAACATATTCATTTGAGTTTAGGTTTATGATAATCAAGCTCACCTTGAACAACAAATGTTATTCCATCTGTCATGGGGTCCAAAAGCAATGGCATGCACTTGGCCAGTATATTTTATAAATGAATATAATTTTCATACTCAAGAATATGGAAAAGAGAAGACTACAATAAATAGTGGGGTATGTGTTCAGTCATTTGATTATGGAGGTGCAAGTAATGATTTTTATGGTTAGATGAAATTATAGAGATAGAATACCTTGGCCCATAAATGTGAGTTATCTTATTTATGTGTCGCTGGTTTGATCCTGCCAGAGGGATGGAGGTGCATCCACGTTATAATTTAGTTGAAATAAATTATAAAAGATTATATAAGATATAAGAACTATTTTTTTGGCACAATAAGCAAGTCAAGTTTTCTATACTTCAGATCCTAGTTTGAAATGTGATAAAACTTAATTGGTGGGCTGTTTGTAAAACGAAAGCACGGAAAAAAAAAAATAGAGGAACATTGGGAAGGCTTTGATTTTGACATGTATGATAAGTTTTTTTTATTCAATTTAGTTTTAATCTATAAATTTATAAAATATGTAACTCAATTAGTTGTTTATATACTATCTCATTGTTAAATTTATATATTTTACCTGTGTGTGCTGTTTTTTTTCTATAGGTCATTAGAGTTGAGACATTTCGCCGCAGATTCACTCTGAGATTTTTATTATGGATATTGTAAGTTTTTTCATATTTCTTCATTAAACATCAAGTTTTTATTTCCTTTATTTTAATGTTGATTTTTGATTGGAAACGGGCACGCCATAGACAACAGTGTTTAGGCATTGGCTAGATTGATTGACTGTCTGCCAACATAGTACCTACACCCCTCCCTCAGGCAGGACCTTCACATGGCCAGTTGCCGGCAGGGCTTAAGGCCAGTCCTTAGTAGGACCTTCACATGGCCAGTCGTCGGTAGGACTTTCTCATTCATCTTCCCCACTTGAGTCGTTGATACCTGCCAGACATCCGCTGATATTTCGATACTCGACTACATATAGTCCCTTTTAAAGATTTTTAAAGACTTGTGAGTATTAAAATTATTATATTTTTCAACTATCTTAATTATTTAACGTTTTTATTTGTAACTTTATGATACATTTGAAAATTCAGTAACTGTTATTCATGAGATTAATTAAATTGTGAATAATTTTAGAGAGGGGACTCAATGTCAAACTCAAGCAGTTCGGATCCTCTGGACCAGTGTTCCCTCGACCATTCTTGGATCACAAAAATCCATTTAAAAGGCTATCACGTGCATTGCGCGTGCACGTAGAAACACTAACTCACGCAGAAACGCGCCCAAATGTGAAGCCCTAACCTCTTGCGATCTTCCACCTTCGTGATTTGCTGGCGATGAAAACTCCACCGTGATCCGCCGGCGACGTAAAAACCACCTCGCCCACAAATTTCAGAGCCCTAACCCCTCCCCGACGGCCTCCAGCGTCCCCGACGGCATCCAGTGTCCGCGACTCACGCAGAGACCCACCGCGATCTGGCGGTGACGACCACTCCTCCGAGGCCCGGCCCTGCCCGCGACCGGCGACGGCCCAAGCTCTGTCGCCGTTAGGGCTGATTTCAACTATTGGTGTGAACAAGTTTGAGCTTTCCTTCAATTCCTTCCTATTTAATAGTTTGAGTTCCAGATTTACAATTTTAGTTTGTAACTGGAACTCTCTGTCTTTTTCATCTTAAAATGAAACCAAAAGGCAGATCACCAATCTTAAACTGGAACCAAAATTGAAAATTAGGCATAAGAAAATTCAATGGGCAATAACATAGTTATAATGAGTTCTAGAGAAATTAAACCAAGATTTTCCATACCAAACAGATTATTATAACTTGAACATATTGGAAATTCTTGCAGAAAATAGAACACTGTTACAATTTTAGTTTGTTACTGAAACTCTCCGTCTTTCCCTTTCTTTACAACTCTATTTTATTTGATGTTGAATTTGTTCATTTTAATTCCCCAGCATGCAAGCACACTGTCGGTTCATCTGTTGATCTGAGCAACTTTGAGTTTTCTTTTTCTTCTAATGTGTACTTAACTACGTGTTTCAGAGCTTATTTCAGAGTGGAACAGATTGGACTTTGAAGTTATAATAGTTGCTTAGGCATAATAACAGATTGGAACTTTGAAGTTATAAATAAGCTTATTTCTTTGATGTTG
>JBBMJZ010249723.1:0-18809 GCA_037833815.1 Zingiber zerumbet
GCTCAATTTGGTATATAATTCAAGGCACAAACACAATGCAATTGCATTCTCACTTCTCTTCACCCAAACTAAATTAGCAAGGAAATTTATAATTACCAATATTGTTGATGGCTATTTTCATGTTTAGATTTTCTTTTCTACTTATTCACAGAAAAAATCCCATTGGCGAATGAAGGATAGATCTTTTTCAGTTGCATCATATGATAGTGTGATCGAAGAACAAAAGGAAAGGCACCACTCACCCAGACCCAACTATCAGGTTTGATATCGTCGTACAGCGGTTTGACGATGGCATAGAAGCGAGCGGTGGTGGTGCAAACTATGCCAGCATTTGGCCTCTCCAAGACGAGGTAGCCGCCTGTGATCAAGACCTTTCCAGGAGCCGAAGCAACCCTAGAGAAACAGAGGAAAACACATATGACGAAACGGATGCAGAATCCAAAAAATGCAATCCGAACTAGACACGAAAAAGGAAAAGGAACTCACACTTCCATTGCTCTCCGACGAATCTTCTCACTGTGACACAAATCCAATCCGCTAAGAATACCACAGTTTTGCGCGTATCAGAACATACGTAGGGCTTTTTGCCGCACCCAAAGCAAGAGAAACCCCTCTACGCTGTCGAAGAAATCGGAGAAGCCAATCGAAGAAGACGGATCTGGAGTCCTACACTGCAGCCAGCCCTCCCCAGAAGACGAACGTGATGATCAGATTCCTCGTCGCCTTCGGCCACCAGACGAGGCAAGGCAATTCACAGATCCTTCTGCCGCTGGGCCTCTGCGAGATCGAGCTAGTCCACTAGCCACCAAATAGGGTTAGTTGGGGGATCGGAACTCGACTATACCCAGCGCGTCGACAGTCTGAGTAGGCAATTGCACTAATATTATTAAAATATTCTTGAAATATATTTTAGTGATTTTGGTCACCGGAGATTTGCTCATGACGACGACCACGGTTAGAATTTTCCAAATGGGAAGAGAAATCACGATTAACTTCTCCTTCGAGATTTCTGTGCCGTGTTCTCTATTTTACTTGAAGATAGAGCCGTAAATTGGATTTGAGCCCGGATTAATTCGTCCAACTAAATAATTTAAACGGATTAGATTTAAACGAGCTGACTCGCCTGGGCTGTGATCCGTGCAAATCGGCGCTTAAATTGATCCGCAGGTTGAAAAAAAATTCTTTTAAAATTTCAACCAAAATAAAAAATGGGCTCGTAGACTTAGACTCGTGGGTTGACTAGTCTATCCCCCAATTCGTCTGTCGTCTGAGGTTGAGTTGGTAATTTCAGAACATGTTAAGAGTGACCCAAAAGGTACCGTGGATGCTCATACTAATGGGCCCTAGTCCAATGGGAAGGCGCGTGTCTAAAACGGGTAATATAAACACGGATGGACATAGTTTATGTTTATTAAATACTGAATATGATATGGGGGCCAAAAAAGAAATCCAAATACAAATTTGGTATCTTTATTAAATAATAAATTTCTCATTTATAAACACGGTTTAAGATTAAAATTATGTCAAATTAAGCATCACGATTATAGACAAAGGCATTTTAAAAACGCCTTTGATAATTAATAGTTGCCAAAAGATGTTTCTGTATTTATTTTACTACTATTTTTTTTAATCCAAGTATTAAGCTCCAAGGTGCTACCGTTTTTATCTTAATTTTTTCATTTAGATGTTTAATAACATATTTTGAAACATCAAGCCCAATGGCATCCTATTTATTATTTACCGACAATTGGTATTCTTTCGAACAGTTAGAAGGATTGCATGAAAGTTCGAAAATATTTGCAAATCATAAACGAGTCTCCGGACAATTAGTCAATTATGAAAATCTTATTTTTACCTTCAACCCAAGTATCTCAGAGAATGCTATAAATGACATAAAAGTCATACTCTCAATAAAATTAGTTGGAGTCATAATATATATTTGGGACTTCTGATTTTTTCTCTGTAATTCAAAAGGCTTCAGTTCGTCTACTTAAAGGAGCTGGTCTATAAAGATTGGATGGCTGATCGGCAAGGTTTTTTTCAATGGGAAGATAAGAAGTGTTGATCAAATTGATGATACATGCAATATCTTCTTATGTTATGTCATGCTTTAGCCTCCTTGTGTCCCCTCATACCTTGCCACCTGCGATGTCTTAAAGTCATATGAGGTCTTGAAGTGTTGATCAAATAAGACGGTGCGGTGGTTATGTTGTCATATGAGGTCTTGAAGTCAAAACTCGACATGTTCGAGTATACCTTCCCCCACACCTTGCCACCTGCACTAATTAATGGTTAGTAGTCACTCGTGATTTACCTCCTCTATGTTGGCCTAATAAAGGATTGATGAGGTGATGGGTGAGTGAATCACCGTTTGTCATAGGTTTTAGACTTCTTATTTCTATTTGCCAAGGTATCAAACAGGATTGTTCAAAAGTTTGGTGGAAGGATAAAGTTGCCAAGAGGGGAGTAACGTGGCCATCGTGTGATGCATTGTTCAAATCAAAGGAACATGAAGGCATGGGCTTTCATGATCTTATATCATTTAACAAATCTTTTTTTGGGAAAACATGTAAGATCATTCAAGCTCCACAATCATTGTTGGCTCAGATGTTGCAAGGGAGGTACTTTAAGCATTCATATATTATGGGAGCCCTTGGGTCAAACTCTTCTTATGTCCGAAGGTTGTTGTTGTGGGGTAGAAATCTAATTCAGAAAGGCTTGTGTTGGCAGGTCGGGAATGGTCAAAACATCTTCGCCAAGGCAAATCTATTGATTTCATGCATTCTTTCCTTTAAAAGCATGTGTTGATGGATAGCTCATATTTGTGTAAATGGCATAAAATTCTGTTAAGGATTTTCGTAACAGAATTTTATTAAAATTTTTCATAACAGAATTCTATTACGATTTTTCATACTAGAATTCTATTACGGTTTTTTTGGTATATTTTGGCATATTGAGGTTTGGACACTATTTATAGGGATTATTGTGAACATATTAGTAGGATCATCACAATGATGAGAATTATTTTGTGTAGAGTGAATTCTAATAAATCTTTGCTTGTTTTGTGGAGTAGGCACGCCCCCCGAACCACGGTAACTCTTCTCCTCCTCCTCCTTCTTCTTCTTCTTCTTCTTTTTCTTCTTCCTCCTCCTCGTGTTTGCTATTTTTTGTGCATCTTTATCTCGTTGCTCCCCATGATCTTTTTCTCACTTCCTCTTCTTTCGCGTTAAAGGTTGAGAGATGTTGCCCCCCTCTTTAAGCAACAACATGTTTAATGTGTTGATGGACCTAGTGACTAGAGTATCATGCTTCATCTTAGATAGAGGTTTGTGGAACGAACATATTGTTTGTACGAATTTTACGGTCCAAGAGGGCAACACAATCCTTAATATACCGTTGAACTGCAAAGGATATAAGGATATCAATTTTTTATAGGGAAGTCCCAAAGGTCTATTTACAGTTAAAGTTGGGTATCTAATGGAGAGGAATTTATTGGGGCCACCTCCTTTTCAATCCTTTCATGCGACAGAATCAAGGTGGAAATTTATATGACAACTCTAAATTCCACCAAAAGTTCAGATCTTCTTGTGGCTGGCAACTTAAGATATTCTTCCTACAATAGACAATTTAAGCGCTAAGCATGTTCCGATGGAGAAATGTTGCCCCTTATGCAAGTTTCATAGTGGAACTACAAGTCACTACGTATTGTTCTTTCTTGTGTTTCGACATGTATGGAACCACACTTAGTTTTGGGGCTTTCTGAGCAAGGTCGTATGACCTCCTTTATGGATCATGGATTCTATTTAGCGATGATGGCATCAAAGGAGGAGTTTGAAATGTTTGATATGATTAGTTGGGTGGTGTGGGATGAGATATGCAAGCAGACTCATGGACCAAATGGTAAAGCATTGGAGATCAGGATAATTCTGATGCTAGAATTGTATAGAAGGCAAAATTAACGGAAGAAGTCTTATTCACCGCTTCGAAGGTTATGCTAAACAAGTTTGGAAACCACCGAATAATGACCAGGTCTAGTTGAATGTGGATGCTGGCTACGACAAGACCAGACACAGATTTAGTGTTGGTTCGATTGTCCGATATTTGCACGGACAAGTTTTGGGCATGAGGCGGAAGTCATTCGGAGTTCGGGGTCAGTGAAGGGCGTGAAGTTGATGGCAATTCACTATGGAATGTATCTATGTTCATTATTGAATGCTCATAATGTTCGCATATACTTAGATTCCCTTCAAGTTGTTCAAATAGAAACTCAACCTGTAGGAGAGTGGATATGAAAATTTATGCTTTATTCATGAGTCCGAAGCTTACTTCCTTGGAACATATGAGAAGAATGGCTAATAGTGTTGCACATTCATTGATTTGAAAACTTCTTGATGCTTCCTGGGATGAGTCTTAACTAGCTGGATTTTTTCAGTTGTAGTCAATGATATGTTATTTCCTAAGAGCATCTATAGTGGTTGGAGCTCTCGGAGAGCTCTTTCGTTGCCACATCCGGGCCACATTAAAAGAAAAAAATCTCACACATTTCTCCACTATCAAAAATCCTCTTAACAACTCATTTATATATTTTACATTTCTCATTATATATATTTCATTATCTCTCCTTTATATTTACATTTTTATATAATTAAATTTTTATAAAATTTAAATTCATAAATTACTAATATGAAATAACATTAATAATTAAAAAAATTATATAAATATTATAGTACATATATCACAATTAATAAATTGTTTTTTCACTGATTACAACTGTAGCATGCACAGATATTCTCAACTAAGTCGGCTCGAAGTTACCGATGTAGTTGATTATCACATAGCTCGTAATTTCTCCGAATGTATTTTTGGAATTCTTGGATGGAGCTTTAAATGTTTGTGACGGAGGATCTCCTTTATCGTCCGACCAATTGACTATTACATCTCCCTCATTCTCAATAATCATGTAGTGTAAAATAATACGGGTATACATGACGTCCTTCAAATTATCCTTGTACGAAAATTGTCATGAACCTCTTATCATTGCCCATCACGATTGGAGCACCCCAAATGCCCTCTCAACATCCTTTCTCGCAGCCTCACGTCGTTTCTTAAATATGTTTCTCTTGAGATCTTGGGGGCACGAAAAGCTCTTGACGAAAATCACCCATTCTGGATAGATTCAATCGGTTAGATAGTATCCTTTTGTATGTTGTATATTGTTAATCGTAAAATTAACCTCGGGTACATTTCCATGTAAGACGTTATTGAATAAAGGTGATTTGTTAAGCATGTTGATATCATTACGTGACTGTAATCCCAAAAAAAGCGTGTCATATCCACAAGTCCAAAGATGCGACGACTTCAAGCATAATTATTGGAACGTCATGATCTCCCTGAGTAAACTGGCCTTTCCAAGTGACAAGATAATTTTTTCATTGTCAATGCATACAATCAATCTACCTAACATGCTAGGGAAATCATGTCTCTACTCATGCATTTCAAGCAAGTGTCGGATATCAGCAACATTAGGTCTTCACAAATATTGGGCCCTAAACACTTCAATTACACATCGACAGAAGTTGAATAAACATTAGATGATAGTTGTTTCAGCAATCCATAGGTACTCATCATAATGATCAGCAAGAACTCAATACGCCAATTGACGAATAGCCGCTATGCATTTTTAAAGTGGCGACAAACATTTTTTCCCTGTTGCATCGACCTTCCATTGAAAATATTCTGAATGATTTTTCATGGCATCGACTATACTAATGAATAACTCTTTTTGCATTCGGAATTGACCTTGGAATATGTCATCAAGATATACCAGATCATCATAAAAGTAATAATTAAAAAGATGTGCATATCCAACTTCACGATCCCAATTCAAATACCTCCTCCTCTGTGTTCTACCAGAAAAATTTTGAGCTCTTTGACGTTTGACGTACCATTTATCGCTGCTCATATAGCCACAACATTATTTGTTCATCTATATCATCCACATCTTCTGCCAATTTATTTCTTCAGAATTCATGGAGCATAAATTGATCTGGATTTTGAGTCGTTTGAAATAAATCAAAATATTTTTGTTGTTGAAAGAAATAGAGAGTCGAGGAATAAGTAGAAAGCGAAGACAACGATAAGATGAATGAAAAAAAATAAAATCAATCCTATATTTATAATTTTTATAAATAAAAAAAATAAATTTAACTGTTTAACAACTAATTTTTAGCTGCTATTTGTTCAATGGCATACAATGGCTAGTTGTTGTCCTTTTTTAAAACAAATATTAAAATAATATTTTAATATAAAACAAGTTGAAAAAAGTGGCTTTGTAACCATGCCAGCTCGCAGAGTGAAAGGTGGATGCTCTAATTAATGAAAGTACGTGGATTTACTAAAAATAACACACATTTTGAGACTTTTCCAGTTAAACGTTTTAGGAAAATATAGATATGTTACGTTAACGACCCTCTTAATATCGACTTCATGGATATGAAGAAAGATATATACAGATATACAGACGTCAGATATATGGTGGGATTAACTCCATGTCGTTAGTTCCTGAAAGTTAAACGTTTTAGAAAAAAAAGGGGTAAATTTGCTACTTTAGCGACTCCTCTAGTGCCAAGTTAAATGTTTTAGAGCATCCATATCAGAATACTCATCTAAAATATAAAATTTATAAAATTAAGGGTAAAAAAGTTACTTTATTAAATTTAAATATATATTTTTCATTCTATAATGTATCAGCTTCCTTATAATTTATCATATATTTAGTTATTTTTTTTTCTTTTCTTTATATTTTTTATTATTAGAGGGGGGAGAGAGAAATCTTTTATTATTATAGCGAGTAGAGAAAATATTATTTTAATATTTAGAGAATGAACTTTATTCACTAAATTTATATAACTAATTTTTTATACAAAATCTAAAATTTAGATTAAAAGTTTAATTTTGGATAACTTATGTGGATGCTCATTTCTAATTATCTTTAAAAAATTATTATTTTTTAATCTTTGCTTATATGATTTTTTATATTTTATACTAAGAAAATTATAAATTAATCTCTAGACATCAATGATCCACAACCCGTCAACCCGACCCGGAACCCGTTTAATTTGGATTCGTTTCGCCGTCACGACCGTGCCAAAACAAATCCCAACCTCCAAACATTCCTTCTTCTTTCATCCCTGCGCCGGCGAGGCGCCCACCGATCTCTCCATCGTCTTCGTCTTCGTTTCTGAAAGGAAGTGCGGATTCGCTAACTATCGCTCCCTTTCCACCTTGATTCGGCGTTGTTGGTGCTCCCACCTCCTCCGGCACGAATCCCACCTGCGGGAACTTTTCACTGCGAATTGAACACGGTTGAAAGACATTTTTGTTTTCTCCATTCGATTTCTGATTTTATATGCTTATTCACGGTCTGTAGGCATGAGTTCATGGTGTAATTTCGGCTGAATTATTAGTATTACCCAATTTTAGCATCGTTTACTGCAAGTTTCGTGCCATAGCCGCTTTTGGAGTTTTCTCGATTCTCGATTAGTGGAGAAGGAAATTCTTGAGGAAGCCTGTTTCTTTTGTGTCCTTTCTTTCCCCTATTTCTATTCCTTCGTAGTGAACGATTTTAATGTAGAAAAGGGCATTCCTTTATGTAATTTAATTTTATTTAACTAAGAAGTATTTTTCGTCAATTTCACTGCATATAATTAAGCTCGTTTGCAAGCAATAATAGTATGTCCAATTCTGTTTATTTTCCATTGGAAAGGGGAATGGAAAATCCGATTGTCAATAGATTTGGAATTTTTCAGATAGCACTAAAAGTGGATACAGGATAGATCTCAATCCCACCCACTCCCTTGTCTAGATTATTTACTTGTTCATATTTAATTAACTTACACATGATAAGTTTTGCAAGGATAGATTAGACAAATCCCTTGAGGAATGAAATTCGATTTCCAAATTATCAAAACACAATATTTGACATTTTAATCCACAATAATTCCTAGCTTCATGTCATTGAAATTACTTTTCTCTAGGAATGGTTCCAAATTGCTGGATATTGTTGAATATGCTGTATCTTATAAAATGTTTCCAGGGAATGGATATTGTTAATAGTTTTAGCCAAATAAGAATGGAGATTCAAGATAGCAGCATAGTTTGGCCCTTAGTTTGGCAAGGGCCAAAACATGATACATATATTTGGCTATAAATTACTTTCTGAAGCTTATGTTGTTTTTTTTTTGGAAAAAGCTCAAAAACTGAGTTAGAAAAGGTTACCATTTTTTTTTTTTGGAATAATCAGTTCTAGTTAGCTTCGTTATCTATTTGAATGTTTTGCTTGATTGCTGTGGTAAATTATTAGGAGTTTTCCATATGAGAAGAACAAGTAATACCTATATTTTTTCATTGATTGACAGGATTTTAGGTTTGAAGATAAGTTAACAAAAGTTGCATTGGCTGACAATTAATTGTATCCAACTGTTGTTGATGATTGGTCTGTTTAGTTTGTTTGGTGCTGCATCAGTTTGATTGAATCTATCGTAGTCATGCAAATTTTATTATTTTGCCATTTGGTGTGGAGCGATTGAATTTTGAGGGGGACATAAGGAGTAACAGAACTCAAACAATATAAGTCAGGATCAAACAGCCTTTCTTCTGAGGATAAGGGATGCCCTGCTCAAGAGCATATTGAAGTAGAAGAGAAAGGTTACATCAGTTTTCATATTCACATTACAAGAGATGACAGTATTTATGACAAGGGATTCTAGGAGAGGATCGTATCTGTGGGTTTTCATTCCGTAGAGTAGACATCATTGCAATCCATTCAAAATGATCCTGCGGTAGATATATAAGTAATTGAAATTACTGGTAAATTTATTAATAACAAATGATCAATTAATTAAATGAATATCTAACTTTGTGGATGATTGAGGTGGCATAAATATCCACATTGTCCCAAACTTGCAATTGGACAATTTTAAAATTTATTACTTTTCACGATTTCACTGTTACTGAACTAATTCTTGAAATTTTCTTGAAGGTGTGTACAGAAGTCAGAAATTTCATTAGGTGTTCCTATTGAATAGTGGATTATGGCTTCTGGATTGATAAATGCCAATCCTGTAGTGTATGAAAGAAAAGAGCGTCAAGTTCGAATCTCACCTACCATCATCAATGAGAATGCAGAAGAGCTTATTGATCAACAGGAAATTTTTGATATCCTTGAATTTTGAAAGTGTTCCTCTTTTTTTATTTATTTTGCACTGGAAAGCAACCTTATTCATTTCTTTCATTCAGTTATTTGGTCATTTGCATATATTAGCAATGTGATAGAAATATATTCTTGATGCATCTTATGATAACCTGATTCCGTTAGCATGTCACAATGCTTCGTTGAAGAAGATTAGAGGAATTCTTAGATGTTTTTATTAAAACGATAATTTCATAAGTTTTCTTTTTTGCAAGTTTCCTCGGTTTCTAGAAAATTGGAATTATAATTGAACCAGAATATTTCTGCTGACTATTTGATTTTCTAGTCTCTTACACTTGAACTGATACATCACTATTTACCAAAGAAAATATGTTCGCTTTTTGTATCAATGATAATTATATCAATGAGTTAGTCGTGGAATGAGTTAACAGAAACAATTAATTTATTTTTTTTGCTCTTAGCTGTTCTAGTGACTCAATCAGTTGGATAAGATTGGTGTAGCAAACCCCAGTAGAAATGATCTTCTCTTTTTCCCCTTCCTGTATTTTTCTCTCACACTCATGTTATTACCTTTATCATTCCTTGTCATTTATGTGGTCATTCATTCCTTATCTTGTATTTTCTCACATTCATGTTCCTTAATGGGCTTAAATTATATTAGAGATATACAGGATCCGGAACACCCATACACACTGGAAGAGTTGAATGTGGTTAATGAAGATTCAATTGAAGTGAATGCTAAGCAAAATACAGTTAGGTAAATGCTAGTATAGTTAAATCTGAGTTTTATTTTGCTAGTCTTAGATTCAATTATCCAACAGGCTAATTCATGGAAAATTGTGGACTCTTCAGGGTTACTTTTACTCCAACTGTTGAGCATTGCAGTTTAGCCACTACCATCGGACTTTGTCTTCGTGTCAAACTGATGCGCAGTCTTCCTTCTCATTACAAGGTTCCTTCTTCTCGTACTAAATATATCTTTGTATAATTTGTTTGCTCCTTCACTTTTTTATTTGGGAAACAATATAGGCATTGTGCCGGTTTTGATTAGACATCTGAAATAGCTGCTCCACTTGAAATGATGTAGGTGGACATTAGGGTGGCGCCTGGGACGCACTCTACTGAAGCTTCCGGTACTGAAACTAGTTTACCTTCCATTTAAATAATCTTCAGGAAAGTGTGCTTTTAATTGCTGAAACTTGTTTTCTTTTTCTTCAGTAAACAAGCAGTTAAATGACAAAGAACGTGTTGCAGCAGCTTTGGAAAATCCTAATTTGATGTATATGATAAATCGATGCTTAGAATCAGCCTACTGCGACTAATGTCGTCGCTTCTCCCAGGATAATTCTGTTCGTTGTCACTTCTTACACACCACACAATTATTCTACAGCTCCATCGAATTCTGCTTCAGATTTCACATACCAAAATAAATATGAGCATCCATGAATATGTATCCCCTTGCTTTGCTCCTTTTGTGTGTGTAAATTAAAGAATTTAACTTGTATTGCCAATAAACAAGACACTGTTCAATCATTTGAATAGCGTACAATGCAACGTAGGAAGAGCGTCTTATGCGATCTTTGCGTTTTGCTGTGTTTACTTGTATTGGGCTTTCAGTTGGCCGTGGGACCGTGCGCCTTGGGGAGCAGCGAGATGGTGATGATCCCAGACCAGACAATCATCACCGGCAAGAGGGTGGAAGTAGGTGCTGACCCTGAGTAGGCTAGGCATTGCAAGGCGTGGCCACAGAAGCATCTGCTGTAGTGCATGAGGTTGATCTTCACTTGTCGATGCTATTCCCTGATTTCCACACATGGTTGAGCATCCGGCAGCCAGTCATCACACCCTCCGTCACAGAGCCAAAGATTCACCCCCACACGCCACCCTCATGTACCAGTACGAGGCAATGACAGCCTCGTTCACTGCTTGGGCATCAAGCATTATCCAATCTTCGTTGCAACCATTCTTCGCCGATTGGTGGTCAGCAGGTTTGCGAGCAGCCAACCATTGAGCTCCAGAAACCGAATTGATTCCCTGAAGGGTTTCGATTCCCCAAACATTCACTCAAGGGAAGGTTTAATATTTTAAGGTTGCTAATGAACTACTCTAGTTACAAAGTGTAACGTCACTTCTTGCTCTTGCCACTAAATCTGCCATAGGTCAGTCTAATTAATTACAACACAAACATGAATTCAGCTATTTCTTCTCACTAAAGAACAAGCTAACCATAAACATAGAATGCAAAACAGATAGGACAAGTAGGCAGTAAACAAGAACGTTTCAGTAGTTCACTCCAGCAGGATTGAAGCAAAGGCAAACACAAGCTTCTTCATAATGCGCATTCAGATAGTAGTTAACTGCACTTCGCTTGTTGCTCTCCCAAAAATGTTCTGTCAGAAAGTATACCAATCTTCATAATTTGTTTCTCCAGGATTGCTCACTGAGATACCTACACAGCAACAACATATGATCATTTTGGGACACTCGGTACAGATACTAATAACAATAGTGAATAAGGCAAACTCAAAACTAATAGGCAAACAACCAATATGAAATACTAAATCGATACTTAATCTTGTTTGTAGTATTGTCAAAAGGAAAGATTGGGTGAATAGGTAGGCAAAAGAATATTCGAACATGGAAATAATTCTAGTAGCTGGGAAATCAGAGTCTTGCCTGCCAGTGTGGAATCCTGCAGAATACCATGCACTGAAGACAGTCGCGAGATCACTGTTCTGCTCGATGTCACTTGATGTTGATTCTTTAAATTCGTGTTCACCTGATGTTTTTTCCTTATCCTTCCCGACATTTTCTAGAATCACAAAAAACCGAGTCAAAAAACATGACAACTGAGAAAAAGAACCTGAAACCTCAAGTAAGACAAGTAAATTTCAATGCTGATTGCAAAATGACAAATTTTGATTCCTAGAAGCATAATTGATTTGATCGCAAATATTTTTTTTTTGCATGAAGATGAACTTAGGAACAGTTGTTCTGCAAACTAGCAAGAGAAACATACCCCTATGCTAGTACTCCTGTTGTTCTGAAGGTCAACAATTATGAAAGGGATCATAAAGGCCTTCAAGTATCCGGTTGTAAAGAATTCAGCATCATGGGAATTGGTTTTCAGTGATATAAAGTAGACCTTACAATATACACAATTGCCCCATTTTATGTATTGAAATTATTTGCCCATTTTCATATGAATTCTTCAAACTTCAACTAGAGTGACATAAAACAATATTATAAGCATGAGAAGTTAATGTCTCAAGTAATCCAACATGCCAAGAATTAGATTTCAACTATCTTCCTACCAAATAATTAATAGAAACCATTGTGTATACACTTCACCATTTAATGTCAACATTTTAGTTTTAATGGCACCTGCAAAATTGTTCCTACAACAAAGGTATGCAACTATCTTAAAAGGCATATTAAGTGCAAAACAATAAGATGAACAAGAAAGTAGAGTTAAACTTTGTATTAAATAATTTTATCTTCATAACAAGTGTAAGTGCTATGAAGCAAAATTGAATAACTACAATTATATATCCTTAATAAAGGAACAGAGTTTAGCAACTCAAGATAGTGTTTGAAACAAGAGAATTTATTTTAGCATAATGCAACAACCAAATTTCTCCTGCTTACCTCCACATAAAACAGAATCAAGTGAAATTTTGGATTTCACAGAACTTAATATTTTTTTGGCAGTCATCATGCCTATTTTGACAGGGGTGTCATCTGTAGGACTGATTTTCTTAAGCACATCTACGGTGCATGATGGACCAATAGAACACAAACCACTTTGAGTATGGCCTTGTCCATCTGAGTCATAGGAAACAATAACACAAGGAAACAGAAATCTATTTAAAGAGACAAGAATCTACAAAAAAACAAACACACAGCTTATCACCTGAAAGTTGAGCTGGCGCCAGAGAAGGACAGCCTTGAGAACAAGAATAAGAGTGTCCTGATGAAGCACAACAGCTGGCACAAGCTGCGGGAATCACAGGAACAGTGACACAATGGCAGGAACACCAGGAACATGGATGCTGTGGGAAGTTTTCAGAAGCATGATTTGGTGGAACTTTCTCTGCTTGATATTCACCAGATTGAGCTAAATTTTGTGGATACAAATAATATGCATGCTGGAGTTGCTGGAGAACTTGTTGTCTCTTCTCCTCAAGCTCATAATACTGATTAAGGAGATCATTATACTCAATACTCCTCTGATCATTTCCATAACTGGCCTCTCCACTAGCAACAGGGGTCTCAAAGAAATGTGGTTTCAATTCTGGGGCACATGTATTTGCGCATAAAGTTTCCTGAGATTGAAGAACTTCATCGGTAGATACATCCTGGTAGTAAGGCATACATGTTTCTGCTACATTGGTGATCAAATTTTCTTGATCAACATTATGCACTCCTTTCCTTCAAATGGAGATCAAAATGAGAGCACAGTTAGGAGCTTCAAAGGTCCCTCTATAAGAAGAACTAAAACATATACGTGGGTGTGCATATGCACGCAAAAGGCAATGAGGCTAATGTGTTTTTCGACAAGAAAGTTCTCATTGTACTAAGGTGCAGTCTGAGCAAATAGTATAAACATAAGCTTAGCAAGAGGAATAATTCTTTACTACATTACATTATGCAGCACAGGAAAACTGTTAAAAGAATGGATCTACAATGTTTTGGTACCAGCTTCCGGGCTCTCACAGCAAGGTGAACATAAAATGTGAAAAATATGGTGAAGAAATACTAAACAATAAGGGCAGTTCTATGAGGGCCTTCAGTGGGGCTAGTCCCAGTTCTTTAGCAGGACACCTAATGGCTGACCAGGTGTATTGAACTTTGGCCAAATCAATAGCCAACACAAGGCTCAAGATTATAGTTGCAGTCTCATTGTAGCAATTTCAATTCCTTCAATAGGTTCCTAGGCAAACGACCTTGAAGATGCTGGACATTCACAGACATCCTCCAAAGTAATGCAGACCTACATTGATATTACCAATGCATCTTGGGTACTCACTAGCAGCTAAGCCTATAATACCCAGACTATCATCAATCTCTTTCATACCTATGCTGGATATTGGCACCCAGACACAGACACCTAATATCTCTATTGATAGTATGTAAATTTTTCCAAAAATAGCTGTCAAACACTTAGATTTATACCTATGTTGGATAGACTTATTTAAATCCATGTAACCTTAGAAAAGCTTATGTTGGCCAATACCAATTATAACCTCACTCTCACTGCCTCCTCTAAAATAGGTAGAACCCCAAGTTATTTAAAAAGCATGCTTAGTAGAGATGAAGTCAACAAAATATCATCTAAAGAAACAAATAGAACCCAATACATACCAGAAAGTCGAAGACTTCTATCACAGTCAACTACAACAAGATATGATATAGGCAACAAGATCATTCAAAGTAAACATTCATCCTTTGAGTAAATGCAACCCAAGGTGGTTCTTCTTTTGACAAGAGGCAAATCCAAGGAAAGTGTTAGCTACAGCCTTAAACTTGCACGATTGGCTCCATTAATCCAAGGCCAAAACATGAGTTGGATCCCGGTAGTGGAGATTACCATTTAGTACCTGCAAAAAAGGACCACACATCCAAAGTGGAACCCATGAACCTAGTTTATCTCCTTCTCATTCAGAGGGAGAGATGAGGGCCCAATTTGGAGCTCGGGAGGTGATAGGGTAAACCCTAAATTGGAGATGTCCCCAAGGGAGGTAATATAATAGTCACAAACTTAGCAATTAAGTTATTTCTTTCTACCATCTATCAATGCTTGATTTGGGTATCAAAATAGGATTCTATTGAGCCCATTACTAACATCCCTAATTCATTAATGCAAGTCTAAACGCCAGGCCCAGGGCAGATTCTCCTTGGAAGCTTGATTTAGTCCCTAGATCTGTCCCGCATATGAGTAACAGTGCAGAAAATATATTCAAAATTACTTAATAAATGTGAAAACATTTGGCATGGAAGATCTCAATTAGCTTCCATGTTCTCAACAAAAGAAAGAAATTTCAATAACAAAATCCAAGATACATAAATCAATTAACAGGATTCGGCTCTGTTATTAAATAGCAGTAGATACATTGGTTTTTTCATAGTGAAGAAAAGATTTTAACAACTTTCTTAATGATCAAAAGAAAATTAAAATAGATAACTTTTACCTAGTTGAATTCTCAGAGTGTAAAGCCTCATCGTGATTGCTTTTGCTTGCATTGTTTTCATCAGCAAAAGAATGTCCGGGATAGCTTTCCTTATGCATTTTCTGATGGAGGGAGTTCACAGCAATAAGACACTTGCAATACTAAAAATGAAGAAAAAAAAAAGAACAGATTTGATTGACGCACGTAGTTCAATACAATGATTTGGGCTCATAAGTCTGCTAAAAAAAGGAAAATAAAGAGAAAAGATGAAACAATTGGAAATTCAAAAACACGACCAGATTATGCTACAAAGACCTTGCCATAGGCCGGAAGAACAGGATGCTTCTGGAGAATAAGAGGAAATCAATTAAACTCGATAAATTTAATACGCATCAAGCAAAGCAGAGTGTGGAAATTGCAACACAATTAGATGGTGAGATTTATGAAGAGAAGTCACAGCAAATAAGAAAGCATTAGACCGGGCATATTGCTTCCCTATTGATCGAAGAACTCTCAATTTCTAGCGAGAACATCTATCGTCCCCCTCACCGTTTCTCCAAAACAAAATTTTGAGGGCCCCAATTCAACGTATAGAAAAACGATGATAGTGGACCTTGTAAGTGGTCATGGAGCGATCGAAAGCATCGATGAGAGCAGAGTCGTCCCAAAGCTCGTGTCCCTTTCCCATCCTCTATCTTCGCACTTCAACACGCCGTCTACCTTCTGCGCGATGGAAAAGGAATTGCTTGACGGGAGGAGAGCGGCTGGAAGCGAGGATGCGAAGCGAGGGTTTTAGGGATCGATGACGCGGGCGGTTTGGTAGGTCCCTTCGAGTTCACGGTTCGATAGCTTGGGCTGGGTTTGTTATTTCGTTTTTAAATAGACTAAATTTTACTTTATTTATTTATTTATTTTTATTATTATTATTATTAACCGATAAATTATTAAACTAGAAAAATTGAACTGACCGTCCGGTGGTTTGAAAAACTTTTGGGAGACTCATTAATTGGTATAAATTAAATATCTGGTGTAATTTTTGACAAAACTTATAATAAAAAAATTATAAAATATACAGAACTCAATCAAAATAATCGAACTCGGATTATCTGTCCCACTATTTTCCGTGTTCCACTCGTCATCTACAATCCATCGATGGCCGGATCCAGCCGCCGACTGTTGAACCGGTTAAAATTATACCCTATCTTTAGAATCGATGTTGGTTTAAAATTTATAGTTCAAGAATAATATTAAAAATTTATTATTTTTTTTTCTTAAAGATGACGCTCCTAATTAATAATGGGTAGTGTTATATTGTGATTTGTAATTTGTAATTTATAGTACAGGGAGATATATAATTTGTAATATAAGATCCACAAATCAAAAAAATATAGGAATATTTTTTAATAGATTTTTTTATATTTACTATGACATCGACACATTGGGGCCAAAAATAATATCTCATTTAAGGTTCAACTCCTTACTCAAATTTCAAAGGATTTACCTTTTTTTTTTCAATTTTTTACTTGAACCACATATATAAGTTTACAAAATATCTATTTCACATAAGATATTTTAAAAATTATCAAATCATATACCTATTTCTGATTTTACCCTTATCAATCGACTGATGTTTTGAAATAGTCGAATCAATTTGGCTCTGTATTGAAATGTCTGATTTTTAATCAAATCAGTTGATTGATTGACTCGTTTTTTTAATCAAAATTGAATTTAGATAAAATCGGTTGATAGATCAAACGACCTCGGATTAATATGAAATTTTTAACATGAATATATTTAAAATTTTAAATTCATATTAAAAAATTATTGCTCTCAATATATTAGGTCAAATTGATATTTGAGGGTATGAATATAGGAGAACTAACTGAACTTATAGGATATATTTTCGTATCAATCCGTGATCGTTTGGTCCATCGGTCAGCTTTTTTAAACATCAATTAAAATTTTTAAATATATTCTTATTTAAAAAATTATTACTCTCAATATATTACGTTAAATTGATGTTTAAAAGTATGGATATAATAGATAAACATATAAGAACTTATTTCATGTCAATTCGAGTTCGTTTGATCCATCAGTTCATTTTAGGCAAAACTGACTGATGGATCAAACTACTTCAGATTAACATGAAATTAGTTTATATGTGTTCAGCTAATTCTCCTAATTATATTTATGTTTTTTAAACTTTAATTTGACCTAATATATTAAGAGCAATCATTTTTTGAACACGAATATGTTTTGAAATATTCAATTAGTGTTTAAAAAAACCGGCTGATAGACCAAATGACATCGGATTGACATAAAACTATATTATATGAATTCATCTAGTTCTCCTAATTATTTTCATATCCTCAAATATCAATTTGACCTATTATATTGGGAGCAATAGTTTTTTTAACATAAATTAAATTTTAAAAATATATTCATGTTCAAAAAAAAATATTACTTTCAATATATGGGATCAAATTAAAGTTTCAAGACATGGATATAATCAAGAGAACACATAGAAACTAGTTTCATGTCAATCTGAAGTCATTTAATCCATCAGCCTATTTTGTCCAAACCGGTTGATGGATCAAATGACCTCGGATTGACATGAAACAAGTTCATATATGTTTGTTTATCTCTCCTTATTATATCCATGCTCTCAAATAATAATTTGACCCAATATACTGAGAACAATTATTTTTTTGAAAATGAATTGAATTTTTTTAAATATATTCGTGTTCAAAAAATTATTGCTCTCAATATATTGGGTTAAATTGAAGTTTGAGTAAGTAGAGGTAGTCGAACATATAAGAACTAGTTTCATATCAATCCGAGATCATTTGGTCTATCAGCTAATTTTAAGCAAAATTGATTGATAGATCAAACGACCTCGGATTGACATTAAACTAATTCATATGTATTGGTCTATCTCTCCTTATTATATCCATGATTGATCTAATATATTGAAAATAATAATTTTTTGAACAAGAATATGTTTAAAAAATTCAATTCGTATTCCAAAAATGATTGTTCTCAATATATTAAGTCAAATTGATATTTGAGGGCATGAATATATAATCAAGAGAGATAGATGAACATATAAGAACTTTTCATATCAATCCGAGGTCATTTGGTTCATTAGCTGGTTTTGGACAAAATAGCTGAAGGATCTAATGACCTCGGATTGATATAAAATTAGTTCCTATTGTTAGGATCCGATGGCTAGAGGGGGGGTGAATAGCCTCCAAAATCGCTCTCGTTTTTCTTCCTACGATTAGGGTTAGCGCAGCGGAAATAAAACCCTAGAAACGAAAGAGAAAGAAGACAAACCTTACACAACCGATGTAACGAGGTTCGGAGATAAACTCCTACTCCTCGGCGTGTCCGTGAGGTGGACGAGCCCGATCAATCCGTCGGTGGAT
>JBBMJZ010250131.1:0-18801 GCA_037833815.1 Zingiber zerumbet
GTAGGCCCTTTAATGAGCTTATGTCAAATTGTTTTAAGTTGTAAAGATTTTAAAAATTCACATCTCTCAATCTAAGCCGTGACTCTCCTTTGCTTAACTGTAGTTAGGACTTTCCTCTACCAATGTGTGATCCTCCTTGATCCACATGGACTTTGCTTGCCAAACCTCTTGTAAGACTTTCTTTGCCAACGTACGATCCTCCTTGACCCACTTAGACTTTCCTTGCCAATGTACGGTCTTCCTTGACCTACTTAGACTTTCCTTTACCTAATCACAGTTAGGACTTTTCTTACTAGCGTGTAGTCCTCCTTAATCCACATAAACTTTCCTTGCTAACATACAGTCCTCTCTGACCCACTTGGACTTTCCCTTCGCCTAACCCTTGAGTTAGGACTTGTCTTGTCTAACCTCTAGTTAGGACTTTATCAGTTAAGTATCGGACCTCCTTGACCAATTTGACCTTTCTCACATATTATCCAACAACATATTGTCCAAACATGTTGTCCACAATATATTGTCCAAGCATCGAAACTCAAACTCAAATCCACTCAAGCTTAGTCAAACTGGTCAACCTTGACCCGGGAAACGATTGCACCAACAATCTCCCAATAATGTGGAGGCTAATAAAATTATTATTTTGGCACAGGAAGCAATATCCACTAGAGTTGCATGTTAAGGTGTCTCAGCCTGGGGCAGAGGGAGAGGGGTCACAACCTCTTTCCACTGATGCAGTTAATGACATTTATTATAATGTCGTCGGTGGAAGGAAGATGACCTCCTCTACTGGCTTGACTCTCAGGCTAAAGTTATTTGTAAGCAGATGAGAGATCCAAGGATCAAGGTTATCCTAGTTCC
The DNA here is from genome assembly GCA_037833815.1 of Zingiber zerumbet. Taxonomy (NCBI): domain Eukaryota; kingdom Viridiplantae; phylum Streptophyta; class Magnoliopsida; order Zingiberales; family Zingiberaceae; genus Zingiber; species Zingiber zerumbet. The sequence continues at coordinate 856 of JBBMJZ010250131.1, forward strand.
TCCTCCTCATCTAGTGAGATACAAGAATTGTGGGAGGAAAATGAGGATTTGTGGACTCTACTATCGTCATTGGCGGAGACGCTGACCAGAAGGGATGTATAGATATGGGAGATGCGGCAACGACAGACTGAGACTGAGGAGATAGTTTGTCATATGCAAACAATTATAGCAACATTTTCTCTAGATTCATAGATGTACAGCCTGCATTGTTTGGAGTCCCAAGAGACCCAGGATCCCCACCATTCCCTTTATTATCATTTATCTAAACTTTTAAGTTTTCTCTAAAATTTCAGTAAAAAATAATGATATTTTTTTATAATTATATATATCTCTGATTTATTATACATTTCCATGATTATTTTTAAATTTTACATATTTTTTTATCATCATATTCAGACATCCACTAACTTGCAAGGTATGTACTTCTAAAGAATGTCCGCTAACTTTTGTTTATCATATTAAGATAATTAGGTATATCTTTTGTAGTTTAATATCGTATTTTCTATTCATAACTAATCTCAATAAAATTTCATACTGGACGAGATGGTTTTGTTCCTTATTTTAATTAGGATGTATTGTATTGGATATTTTTGTTGTTTTTCTTATTTTGATTAGAATGACATAAACTTTATCATATATTGGATGAGCTATTATGGATTTTATTTATTAGATTTGAACATGTCTTGTTTATTATTTTGATAATGTATATATTGTGCATTTTAGTTAATATGAATTGTTTATTGTAATATTTTATGATGTGTTGTGAGTTTGTTGTTGTAATTTGTGATGTAGTGAGTTCCATCATTTATGATGATTGTAATAGATTAGATTTAAATGTAAACAGGAAAAATGAAAAAAAAAATAGAAAGGTGATTATATGCTATAGTAGAGATTAGCGACGGATATTTTAATATTCTGTCACAATTAACGATAAATATTTAATTATTCTAGTGCTATTGGGTACCAAAGAGGACTTCCAATGGACGTTGAAAGCTTAAGGTTCAAAAGCTAGCAATGACATTAAAAACTGTTATTTTCTCATTGATAATGATAATTTTATTCGATTGGTTGTCATTTTCATAAATATTGTGACCAAGAGATATAATTATATATATTATAAAAAAATTAATCTATTATAACATACATAAATATTCTTATAGTATATTTATGGTGACACTAATGGTTTAGTGATATCTCCAAAAAATACTCTATAAAGTGATGTCGTCTTAAACACTCTCACATTCCTAACATTTTATAATATCATTATACAATATCAATGCTAACGTTAAAAGTATCACAATTTAAAGATATAAAGATACTTTAAAATAATGTTAAGAAAAAGACTTTTTTAAGGACATTTATGTATGTTGTGTTATTATCATAATAAAGACAACTAAATGTCACCAAATTCATTTATTATAATATTTATGCTTTTTTATAAAGACAATAAAAGGTGTCAGTAAAGATAATTTATACAATCATTTTAAAATATTATCTTAACTAATCTATAATGACACTAATAAATATTATTATAATAATTTATAAATATATTTAAAATAATCATTAATATTTATTTATAATATTTAACATGAATTTAATATATATACATCATCATAATTTATTAAAATAGAAAAAATTATAAAATATAATTTAAAGTACAAATTATTAATCTAAATTTCCAACAAATATTTGAGTAAAAGTTACAAACGCACATCCAAAACTAACTACATATTACACTCAAAATATTAAACTTTAAAACTAACCAAACCTTATAACATAAAAACTCAACTAGGTTGGCCTTCAACCATCATATTGATTCACAAAAATTCAAGTACCTATTACCTATAAACGCAATAAATATATTTGTATTAGTGAAAGAAAACGACGCATACAGAAAGTTGATACTTATTAAATACATAATGATAATTTAAATAAATCAGTTTTGCTACAACATAGTTGAAGAGTATAAAATAATTTACCAATCATTTTGCTAGAACATTACTTGAAGGATTTCCATTAACAAACCTAGAATAATTCAACACGTGTCGAAAGGTGTCTCTTTTCTTTTTCCTACAAATATTCAAGTTCATTTCATTCTAATGAGCATATTTTCTACCTTCACCTTCAGTGAGTTCAATAAAACCAAACATTGATATCTTAACTAATGACATTAAAAAGTTTGATATTAAAAAATCAAAGTTTGAGGCTTATAAAAGACATTCTCTAAAACATTTGAAGATCCATCGTACTCAACTCATTTAGCAAGTGCTGTAATTCATATGCTAAATAATATATTGTGGAACCGCCACATCAGCGGCCCCCTAGAGTCGGTCTCACGGATATAGAGGGAGGTAAATGCAGGTACATAGGTGGAAAGTGCATGGCGGAAACGTTAACCTCAGGCAGTGACACCCCGAGGATCGATCCCTAGACTTTTCAGCCACATAACCATGCACTCCTCATCTGTGCTACGCCCTGGGGACTGCTAAATAATATATTGTGCATGCATAGGTAGTGGTGTAGCCAGGATTTTAGGCCAAGATGAGCAATTTTCAAAAATTTTAAATATTACTATAAATCAATTTTCTCTATCCAAAATCTAAATTTCAAATTAAGGAGCTAAAATTGATTTAAATTAGAAAATTTTGATTTTAGCCCTTGATTCTAGTCGAAATAATGATCCGTCAATCTCCAGAGCTTATCTATAACTCAAAGTTGAAGAATCTTTTATGATTTCGCTTTCTCGTAATATTTAACATTCTTACATATGAGACATTCATTCTAATCTAAATAATCATCTCAACTAGCAACTTAATAAAATAAAAATATAACAATCTCCCTTTTATTCACAATATACTCAAGGATGTTCTTTTTTAGTCCGGAATCACTAGAATAATCATTCGAGTCAGCATCAAGAAGTGGTGAAAGAGATAGAGGCGGAGGTTGTGGAGGGGTAGATGCCCTGTTTGAAGTGGGTTCATCTCGTATATTCTTAAAATACATTAACATTGATATTTCACCTAATTTATCATTAGCATAATATTTTAGAAATATAATCACCTAATTTAATGACTATCTTTTTCCAACAATTTAAAAAAATAATTAACAAATAATATTGATGGGAAAGAAATAACATACTTAACTAACAAACAAAAATATGAATATATGAAAAATTAAAATTATATTATTTTTCCAACACTTAAATTCATAATTGAAAGAAATCAAGTAAGAAAAAACTTCACCTCAAGCATAAGGTGTTTGCTGTGGAGGGTAAGCGAAGTGACGATGATTGCGTTGATTGTAAATCATGTTGGTGCTAACAATGATAGCGTGTGACAACAATAATGTGGGTCTTAGTGAAGTGCGACATAGGATTTTGAGAGTAAAAGTAGGGATGAAGAAAAAATAAGGAAGTGATTAAAAGGAGAAAAATTTTGAAAAAAAAATGAGGAGAGAGAGGGAAAAGGAGAGAAGGGGGGGGATCGGAAGATAGAGAAAAATAAAACGCGATGGGGAAGAAAAATAAAATACGGAGAAAGCAAAAAAAAAAAAGGGAGAGAGAGAGAGCGAGAGGGAAAAACGAGGTGAGACGGGAGAGAGAATAAAAAATAGGAGTTTTTAATAGGACTTTTGTAAAAAAGTTAAGAAAATTTAAAATTTATAATTGGATTTTTGTTTACCCAAATTTCAGGGGGTGTGATCACACCCCCTTGGCCTCAAGTAGCTACACCCCTATGTATAGGAAGTTGACAACAATAAACTTTATATCTTGTGCAAAAGCTATATAATTCTAACAGTAATAAATTCAATATTATATATGCATTAAGCTTTGAACCAATAGTGGTCTTACTATCTTCTCAACTCCTATTAATTTTCCTTTATTTTTTAAATAAAATTTAACTTATAAGAAATGGATTAGTCTTTCAAACAAAAGTGTGCCTTAAACTGAAATGATGTTTGAGCTACCAAATGAGCAATAGCCTTCCAGATGAACAGTTCTCTGAAAAAGAACATATCTATCAGGTCCAACAATCCAATCAACTTTTTTTTCTAAATCATGGATTAAATAAAGAACTGAATCAGGGCATCTATCTAATTGATGTTGATCATACCAAAGATTCAACAACAGTATCTATTTGAATAGTTAGTATGAACTAACTAAGATCCAGAGTGACTTCCACTCCAGAAAAACAATCAACATAGGAGCATTCAATTTTGAAGAGCTAAGAACCTTAGGGGGCGTTTGGTTTAGCGCGTTTTTATTTTCTGAAAAACGCGCGTTTTCTAGAAAACAGAAAATGACTTTTTGTCATTCTCTGTTTTTCTAGAAAACGCTAGATATTTTTTTAGAAAACGTGCGTGAAAAACATAAACTAAACACCATTTTTAGAAAATGTACGTTTTTCAGAAAATAAAAATGAAAAAATGCGCGTACCAAATGCCCCCTTAATTTTCTTAGAACTTGACGAGATCAAGAAGAAGGCGACACGTGCAATCTTATCTCCAAGCGTAAGTAGGTGTCGAGCCGTCCCTTGGGATGACGTGGCTAGCGCATGGGTGATATTGCTACCGTAAGGTGCGGACGTGGCTAGTGAATCTCAGTATAATGGAGATAAATATCCCTTTTATCTATTTATCATTATTCTAAATTCCAAAGATTAATGATTTTAAATTGAACATATGATTAAATCAATTAATCTTGATTAACAGAAATTTCCTTTCGGCCATCCAAATAAATATACTAGCAAGTTGGACAAGTATCCCATGCCTAGGCATATATTCTAATGTTGGAACTTGGCATCTCGGTTTAACTTAATGATAACAGTTAATGATTATAATTAACTACTTACATTTAAATCTATTCTTAATGGTAAAAAAACATTATTTTCTATATATAAAAAAAGTTTGGTTAAGGACGACTAAGACAATTGATAAAGATGAAAGTTGAGTTTCAAGTGGGTTTAGGTGGAAGAACTTGGTCCCCACCTTCTCTTCAAGTTCATTTTAGCAAAGCCATTTAGATGAATTCACAAGTTAAACTTTAGAGGCTAAATAAATCTCGAATGTATTATATGAGATTTAAATGAATGATTTATTGTAATAACTTAAAATCCTACTCATGTGCTTATAACTTTTCCTCTGCAAAACATTTATTAAATTTAGTGAAATGGTAGGGGATCTCCTCTATCACAAATTATTATGATGTCAATCTCATTTAAATTAGAAATTATTTGAATTAATTAAATAAATTTTTTAATTAAAAACCTTACAACCTAAAGTTGAACCTCATCACTCCCCAGTCTCTCCTCACCTAGGCGAATGCATCGTCCATCCTCCCCACCTATGCGAATGCATTGTCGCTGTCATTGCTAGCCACTGACCGATGCAAGCCGTTCACAAACTACCGATGCCGCCTCCTCACGTGTCCCTCCGCTATCGTTATCGGCTGCCGCCGATGACGAGGTCATTGGTCTCACTGCACCCTTCCCTGCACGGTCTCTATAGCTGCCAGCCGTCGGCTGAAGTAAGCCTTTCGCAAGCCATCTGCATTGCCTCCTCGTACACTCTGGCCCATCCCCTCTGCTATTGTTGCCCATCCACCGTCGACGACAATGCTGTCTATGAAATTCTAAATTGTATGTAAAATCATTTGTAATGTATAATCATTATTGATTTCTTCTATTATGAGCGATCTCAACGATCATGTTTCAATTCTTTCGCAAAAACACAACCCCAAACGATTTTAGATTTGATTTGGTGCTTCCGGACAGTAGGATCGTCTAATCCTACTATTTGAATCGTAATTTTATAAACAATGCTCTCGTAATGTATCTGTCCCAACTGATTGATACAGTTAATATATACATAGGTAGTTACTTTAATAGGTCTTGGAGTCAATTTCTAATAGATGTAAAATGTCTTGTTAAATATCTAACCTCCCTATAAAAGAATCACTATGTTAGGATAAAATATCCTCTATGAGTTGTTAACTCCTTTTTTTTCCTTGACAACTCTAAGTTGTTGTCGGGCCTAGTCTAAAACCCTAGTAGGCGATAAGGTGGCTCCATTCTTACCTGTATCCATAACCAGAAAGCCAATGATATTATACCATTTTGAGATAAGCGTTATCATCTTGTCTCCTGTAATCTCCCTACAAAATTCGATAAAAGCCCTCCTATAAAAACGTATTATAAGAACAAAATAAAAAAAAAAATAGAAGATCATATAAAAAAATAGAAGATCAAATAATGGTAGAATCAATATATTTATTTTATTTTTTAATTGACATCCAGTATATAATGATAGAATATATTTAGTTTATCTTTTAATTACGTTAAGTATTTGTCATCCAATTAATAATTTATTTATTTTATTAATGGTGGTATATAAATATCATATTATTTAATTGTAGGAATTTAAAAACAAGGTATTGATTTATTTTCAAACCTTATATTTAATTAATTTAAATTTTAAAATAAAATTTAAAATTCACTTCTCTCTTAAGTTTTTATATAAATTAAAATTGATTTAAAAAACAATTATTTAATTTTTATATATGACTTTCTTTTCCCAATATTCACTCTCATCGTATTATTATTTTTAAATTTTATAATTTTGCAGGGGCCGCGCAGGCGCGAATCCCCCTCTGTCACAAATTATGACGTCCACACTCCCACTTGGGGAGATGGTAAACCAACGCACCTCCAGCGTGCAATGGAGGCCGTTGATTTAAGCCACGGACCTTGTTGATCGTCCGTCGACCCCGTCCAGGTAAGTATGGTCTAACGTCGGACGAGGGTGCTGTCTTAAGCACCTCCGCTCTCTTTCACCAGACAGCCTCTCAATGTGGGACTAAAATACAATGCTGCAACTAGCCCATTGTTATCATCCACCGTCCAACCGACGATCTCCCTCCGAAGCTCTACGTCCACGGTGATCTCCTCCGTTCTCCGTCTCCCTCTCCTCAGTCCTCCATCCGTTCTCGCTTCTTCCCCTCGATCGGAGAAATTCTGGCCCAGGAACATAGATCATTCGTCTTCCTCTAGGCTTGCCTCCTCGATCTTGCGGAAGAAAGTGGCTCTGGGTTCTAGCTTCGCTTTCGATTTTTGAAGCTCGGCTTCGTGGTCGATCCGAGACTTGTTTTTTTTTTTTGTTGTTGTTCGATTCCTGCCCGCGTGAAAATGGCGGCGCTGCCGGATCAGGTCGCGGACTTGCGGGTGTTCGATGACTACTCTAACGAGAGCGGATGTGGATCGGGATGGGAGGATCAGCGGAAAGGAGGTGGTAACTTTCTTTCAGAAATCCAATTTCCCGAGACCAGTTCTCGCTCAGGTAGTGCTAGACTATACATTATTTCGTTCCAGCTCTGTTCGGCTAGTTTGCTTTGCACTCTGAAGCCTTCTGCTTTAAGTAGTCATTTATTCAATTCCTTCGATTGCAAATGGAAATGACTTGTTCTCATTAAGGCAGCTCTGTTTGTAGCTGTTTTTTATTTGGCAAAATTAGATTTAAAATCCATTTCATCATTGGATATTGTTGACCCTATAAACTATATTCATAATAATTAAATTTTCTCTAGATATCAACCATTTATGCAACATCAACATGAGAAATCATTTTGATGCCATATCAGCTTAACTGGGTGATCAATGGACAAAGAATGAGGTTTGTTGTCATTTAAGTGTCTTATATCCACATGAGAGTTCCAGGGTCTTAACATGTATGATGTCTTGGAGGGAGTATCTGATTATCTGGATCAATGACTTCAGTTGAATTGAGTTTCTTGAGGCTTGCTTCTTGCTGTGTTAACTTAGTTGGTTCCAAGCATCTATTCTATCCTTTTCTTATGAATACTCGTTCTTATCTTTGGTTGTATATGTTAGGTGTTGTTGTTTGATTGGAGTTGAACCTATTGTAGTTATTAAAAACTGCCAACTCAACTCACTATTTTGTGCTTCTATGGGATAGTTAGATTTATTAAGGACTCTCTTAGGCCAGTGGATTGAATAACGGGATAAATGAAAGCAGATATCTGCTGATATTCGATATTTAATATCACTATCCAACTCATTTTTCTTTCTCCTATATGAGTAAGCCCTTGCTGATCTTTGATTTGGCCGTCTACGTGCTCCATTTAAAACTTCTAATCCCCTTTGTTGGTGTTGCAACCATCAATATGTGTTAATTTGGTAAAAAGCTTTTGAGATAGGATGGCGCGCCTGCATTTCGAAGTACTTTTTGTTGGGCGTTACGGGAGACGAAGGGGCATAGTTTCTCCTTCGTTACTCGCTTTGCTGCAAACGCTAAAGAGACGAAAGGACGTCCTTTCCCCTTCGTCTTCCTTAGCCTTCTTATAAAAGGAGTCGAAGGTAATTAGAAAAGGGACGACTGGAGATGCGAAGATGATCAGAGAGTGAAGCAAAGTTGTGAGGTGATCAGCTAGCGTTAGAAAACGTCCAGAGGCCGAGATTTGGTTCGTGAAAGAGTTCGAGAAGGTTCCATGAGGTGATCTTCTCGGCGATAGCAGCAGCGACGTCTCCGGCGGTTCTTCGGCGATTTCTTCAGGAGGTCACTGTGAGTGGTTACCACATTGTTTTATTTCTGTTTCATGCTCTCAAAGATACTACATGTGGTTCCTCCCCCACGGAGTCCCCGACAAAGGCAAGCGATTTGTGACGGACCAGCTCTAGGAGCTGCGCTGAGTTGAACATCGGTAGATCGCAGCCGTCTGGACGCCATTGCATGAACCTATCGTCTAGTTGCTCGTACTTCAAGTAGTTATGATGCTCGTGGATGACCCAATAGGTGTCGTTGGTGTAGTACAATGCGTTCGGGTTGGGTAGCCACTGCCCCTTCGATATGTCACACTTGCTCGACTCCTTACCCACCATGACTGTTGCACTGGGAGGAGAGGAGGTGGTGCTGGTGCTGGTGCCGATGACCTCCATGAGAAAACAGTGGCAATGAGGAAAGGGAAGAGACGAAGTCTGGTGATGGTGAGGAAGACTAAGGTAGGAAGAGGTGGCATTGCTGAATTGTAATTAATATTATTTTTAAAAATAAGATGGATGATTTTAAATTTTAGATTATATTTTGATTATTAATATTTTTTTAATTATCAAGATAAAATAAATATTATTTTAAAATTACATGTCACATCCCAACGGGTAACATTATAATATAAAATTTATAAGCAATACCAATATATTCAATTTTAATATTTTTTTTATTGACTTAATTATCTGTAATGATTAATTTTAAATCAAAAAACACATGCACTAAAAATTAGGCCGTCCGTTTGACGTTCGGCAGTCGGCCATCCGACCGTTCACTCACTTGACCCAAATTATAACTTAAATTGGACTGAGGATCCTCTCACACAGGGTTTTTCTGCTTCCATTAAAATTCGGGTCCCCTGGTTTTTGTCGTTCCACTCTCATCCCCTTGCTACGGTGCGGAGCGCAGCAGCCCAGATGAGTCGGAGGAAGCCGACGGCGAGCAGCCGGAGACATGCCGCATCTACCGACAGCCTAGGTTCCGTTGATTCGTCAGGAGTTGAACCGATTCCCCGCTCCTTCTCTCGCCGAACCTCATCCCAAGCCTCAGTCTCCCTCTTTCTTGATGCCCCATCGGGCTTCTTGGTCGAGGAAGGAGATAAGGCCGAATCCAGGGATATCTTAGATGGTGGATTCGGTTCGTTCTTGGCGAACCCAAGGAGCTTCCCGTATGGAGTCAAGCAGCAGTGCTGGGACAAGGCGGAGAAGGTGAAGGGGCGTGACCCCGATCGGTGGCGCCGCGACGCACTGGGAAATATAGTCTTTCGGAAGCTCGTAGGTTGTCCAGGATGTCTCTGCCACGACTATGATCACATTATCCCCTACTCAAAGGTGCGACTTCGGTCCTCTCTATTCGGCTGCTTTATTTGATGCTAAGTCAATCCTATTCTTCATTGAATGTTAATAGTCTATATTTTTACGTCCTGATTGCAATCACTTACACTCTTAAAAAGCTTCTCTTGTGCTGTTAATCAGATCTCTTCATCAACAAAAATTTTTAATTTTTGAATACCTATATTCTCCCTCGGAACATCTGATTCACGACACGAGCAAATGGATGGGATCATTTTTTTTTTTTTTCCCTTGAGAAATATAGATGTCAGTGACATGCATTCATCAAAAATTAAGGTAGAGACTGTATGTATTATTTCTATGGCCTAAATTAAGATAAATATTTCTGCTGTAAAGTCAAAAAATAAATTTCATGAAAAATTAGACACGCACACAAATTAGAAATGAACTGGCAGTGCAACTTTATTTATCTTAAGGTAAAATGCCAAAGTTTTGCACAAGGTAATACAAATTTTTGCCTGAAGATGCAACTGGGGATGAGCCTTTCAATAGAATGTGGAATGCTTTACATGTATTGCTCAGTCCATCAACAACCGATATAATATTTCCACGCCGAAATAAGAAATAATACAAAGGACATGAATTAAAAGCAATAAAGAATGAAAATAGGATTATACTTTATCTGTTATTTTTTTAGTTAGCACCAAGTATCCAAGACCTTCGGTTGGGTGATCGGTCCGGCTCTATGAAAGTTTACCATCAACCACTAGGATAGATCGGGAAGCGCTCGTCGAAGCTCATCCTAACAGTCAGTGTTCTCGGGTTTGTTACCTATTGGAGGAAAAAATCCCCCACAATGTGCTGTAGCTAAGTCTCGAACTCCAAATGTTTGGTATCGTTGGAGGGCCTGACCACTACACTGTTGCCCCGAGGGCTAAATGCTTCATCTGTTATGAAATAGAAAGAGATTCTTCAGCTGATATAGAAGGAAAAAATAGGAATATTTTTTATTAACACCTCTCTCAAATTGGAGGTGCCTTGAGTAGTTTTAGTTTGAACTCCAGACAAGTAAGACATTCCTTAGCATAAGTCTGGATAAAAAAATCGGCCACTTGTTCCCTGGATGGTGTGTAAGAGAGACCAATTGCTTTTTTTTTGATAGTGATATTGAATGAAATGACAATCAATCTCAATGTGATTTATTGTTTCATGAAATATATCATTGTGCTCAATTTGAAACACATTTTTGTTGTCACTGTATAGGAGGTTGGAAAAAGTAATATGGACACCTAGATTAATAATGCTCGAAACCATATTGTTTCATCAAAGGAGCAAGCAAGAGAATGATATTGCAATACTTCATTGAGTGGCCATTGGTTGTAATGAAGATAAAGATAGTAGTCCAAATAATAATCAGAAATTGATTTCAATTACTAATGACTTATCATATGTGGATGACAATCTCAACTATATTTACCCTTATTTCTATATTTGTTATTACCATATTTATCATAGTAATTTTTTATATATTATTTTGACAATATGTATAAATAGGCTTGTTAGCCTACAACAATAATTAATGAAGCAATTGGCTTCTCTTTACTTTTCTCTTTATTCTTTCTTTCCATCTCTTTTTATTTCAACATGGTATTAGAGCTCCAACGCCGCCGGTGAAGTCCTCGTTGCCGACGAGAATCAATAGGCCTTTGCTTTCGGTCTTAAGGGGTGCAACCCGGCCGTACACGACCACACTTTCCTTCTTGATGTCTTTTCTAATGTCACCCTCGTGTCGTCCTTCGGTGGTGGCAGTGCAGTGGCAGTGGTTGCTTCGTTGGCTTCTCCAGCAACACCGCCAAGACCTGCCATGTGGTGCCGCTAGGCTGCCTCCTCGACATTCGCTTCATGGGCATCTTCTGGTTCAAGGTGTGGTGGACCACCTAGTGGACTAGCTACCTCGGCCACAACGTGGAGAACGAGACCTGGTTCCTATTGCTCGACTGTGTCGGCGTATGCCCATATGTCCTCCCGCTCGTCGATGGCGCCTTCCACGCTTGCCTCCTGCCCAAATCAAGTAAGATAAACCATCTTCTTCTTTAAGGTGGTCATAATGGTGATCATCTCATTCAAGGTGGTGAATGCATCGGAGTACCTAGCCATCACCAGCTAGGGCATCAATGACATCCGTTCGGCAAAGAAGGCATCAATGTTCCTCGACCAAACCGGTGCTCGCTTCAACGTCTCTCAGGTCAACTACACTTCCCAAGTGGAAGCGATGAGCTCTGAGAAACTCCCTTTTATCCTCCTCGTCGTCTTCAACATTGGCCCTCGCATCAACGACGTTGAGAGCCTCATCCTCTACGTCGGCCTCATCACACGCCCTACGAAAAGATCTTCAAAGGGACCAACACATTCAAGCCGGAAGTGTTCAAGAAGGTGCAACTTGAGCTCAACTAGTTCGGCTTAGTCATCTACAACGCCAACGTTAACTAGCTCCTTGACATCAAGGGCCACTAGTACTTCTCCTACCTCGGCCTCAAGATGTAGTAGGAGGCAGCTAACCAGGTCAAGGCCGACCTCGCCGAGGTGAGGATGAAGGCCGAGATGGGGTCCAACGCTGGCCGTGCGCAAATCGCCTCTTGCAGAAGCTGGGTCACGGAGGTTCGGAGTTCCTCCTGTAGTAACTGGGTCAGGGAGGTTAGGAGCTCCTCTTGCTACCTCTATCACAACAGTTGGGTTAGGGTGGTTCGGAGCATAGTTATTTAAGGCGTGAGGCGCCCAAAAGCATATAGTTGCTATGGGACCGAAGTAAGATGGTTTGGGTATAAATTTATACAATTTAAACATATATAGGACTAACAAAGTTATAATCCATAAACTATTAAACAATAATGTAAATATAAAATTCACTAACATTCAAATATTGAAATAGTTTATCTTCAGAATCAAAATCAAACTTCAAATTAAAGCCAAAACAAACTTGAAATATTGAAGAGTCATGAAGAGAGAAATAAGTTTGTAGGGAGGTTGATGTTTATTTTCTAGCGGAGAGGAAGAATCATGCAAGAAAAATGTGTCGCACGCATGCAACCTAATTAAAGGTTGATGCTCATTTTCTAGGAGGGAGGAAGAATCACACAAGAAAAATGTGTCCTAATAAAAGGTTGATGTTCATTTTCTTGAGTAGAGGAAGAGTCACGCTAGAAAAATGTGTCGCATGCATTCAACCTAATTAATTTAAAAGGTAATTAAATGTATGGTTTGGGATTTTTTTTTTTTGCACTTCAATAAAGTGAGGGAAGTCGCAACCTAAGCTCACCTTAACCTTTCAAAAGGCATGCGCTTAAACACACTTCTTTCAAGTATTGCACCTGGGTCACTACCTAGGTGCTTGAACTCCTCCTGCCACCTCTTTCACAATAGCTGGGTTTTAGGGTCAGGGAGGTTTGGAGCTCCTCCTGCAACCTCTATCATAGCAACCGGGTCAGGGTGGACCGACTCTTTTCCTTCTGTCTGGGCCGCATCAAGAGGATCTGCGATGATGGGTTGCTTCTTATTTTCATCTACAAAGACTGCCTTTAGCAACCACCGCTAGGATAGACCATCACCCACCTCCGTGATACAGAGACCACCTCTGGCACCGCGCAATTGGGCATCAACAATAGCATGAATCGTCACTTCTCCATTACCGTCCCTAATAGCTCCGGCTCAGCGACGCTAGAAGATAACACCAACTACAACCCCAGGAAGCCAAAGCCACTGTGTCGTCCTTTCGATGGCGACTGCAGCTGAACATTTGGCAACACGAGTGCCACTGTGTTCAGCGCAATCCAACCTCTCTCGCTAGCATGGTCTCTGTTTTCTTCCTTAAGGACCACGACGAGATCAAGAACAAGACAAGGACCTACGCACTTGTCTTCCTTGCCCTCTCCTTCCTCTACTTCTTTATCAACATCGAGGAGCACTACATCTTCGGTGCCATGGGTGAGTACTTCACCAAGCATGTCCACTGTCTGCCTTCGGATGCTGTCCAAGATCCTCACTTTTGAGGTCCACCGACACCGTCTGCGCCTGCCTCGCCAATGATGCTAATGTCATCTGCTCCCTTGTTGGATACTGGATGGTCCTTATAATCCAAACAACCTCGGCGATCGCCATCGCTTGTACCATGAAGCTCATCCTTGCCTAGTGACTCGCCCTCGTCATGATCGTTATCCAGCCCATCATCATCCTCTGCTTCTACGCCTGCTGCGTCCTCCTCATGTGCCTTTTCATCAAGGCCGTCAAGAGCTAGACCAATAACAACAAGCTCGCTGCGGACACTGTCGCTAATCAACGCACCATCATCGTCTTCTCCTCCCAAGAATGCATTTTGCGTATGTTCGAGGAGGCTCAAGCTGAACCAGTCGGGAATACATCCTGCAATCGTGGGTGGCCAGCACCGGGCTAGCTTTCTCCTAGAGCTTGATGACTTGCACATGGGCTCTTGATTTCTAGTATGGAGGCAAGTTGATTGCTAACAGATTCATCTCTGTCATGCTTGATGACTCTCGACCTCCGTCAAGGTCTCTCAAAGGGCCTCACCATCGACAGCAACGACATCACATTCGCCATCATGACTTTCATGGTCTAGTTCGATAGCTGCCTCTTTATGTATAATTGTGGCAAGGGCGGTACCATCTTCGTTGTTAGCGCCTCCATCATCGTCGGTGCCTTGGCACTCAGCTCAGGGCTTTCCAACATGAAGTTACTTCTCCGAGGTGAGCTCCGTTGGCGAGCGGATCAAGGAGGTGATTCGACGAGAGATAAAAATTGACTCCGGTAGCTTGAAGGGGGAAGCTCTAGAGAACGTGATCGGGAATGTGAAATTCAGAAACGTGGAGTTCACATACTCTTCTCGGTAGGACAACTACATATTCAGGGGCTTCGATCTCAATGTGTCAGCAAGGTGGCATCGGTGTTAGGGTCTTGCTCTCCTTGTTGGCCCCCATGCCCAATTCTGCACCCCAAACACGGGGCAGTCTAAGAGATCCACAGACTGGCCGTGTCACACACGTGGAGAGGGTTAAAAATTCTGAATCTCCCGTGCCTTCGACATCTCTTCTCTCCATGCACCAACTTCCTTTTCTTCTTATCTTTCTTTTCCTCTCTTCTCAGCAATGTCAGTAGCAGTAACAACCCCAATTTTCGTTGCCCTTTTCCAGCCAAGACATCCACAACAATAGACACCGTTATTACTTATTAGCAACCCGACACCACTGGGAGCCTTCTGCCTTTCTTCACAGTAGCAACCTCAATCCCTCCTCTTTAATCTTCTCTCCAATAACAGTCGTTTTGCAGTTGTCTTTCCTCCATCAAGTATTGTCTCTTTTTTGTCATCTTCTAGTTGCAATAACGAACTTTTTTCCTAAGCTTTACTCAGCACACATCAAGTGTTGTCTCTTTTTAGCCATCTTCTAGTCGGTCAGTAGCAAACTTTTTTCCTAAGTTTTGCTTGGTATATTCAGCCACCAAAATCTATAGCCTTCTTTCTTTACTCTTTCTTCCAACGATAGATCTCTTCCGGCCTTTAAACATTAGCTCCTCATCTTCTTCTAGTTGTCCTCTTCCATCAAAAGCAAAATTCAGAAACATGCCATATTTGTTATATCGTTGGTCATACTGCTAGTCATTGCTCTAGAAGATTTGATTGGCTATCTAGTTGGAGAAGATGTTTCAATATATTGATAACCAAACTTAACGTTTAACATCAGCTCGTTGAGTTTGTCGGGGGTAATGAAGATAAAGATAGCAGTCTAAATAATAATCAGAAATTGATTTTAATTACTAATGATTTACTATATTTGGACTACAATCTCAACCATATTTACCCTTATTTTTATATTTGTTATTACCATATTTATCATAGTATTTTTTATATATTACTTTGATAATTTGTATAAATAGGTTTGTTAGCCTATGACAATAATTAATGAAGCGATTGTCTTCTCTTTATTTATCTCTTTATGCTTTCTTTCTATCTCTCTTTGTTTCAACAGGTTGTTTCTTTCTAGATTAAGAAATTAGAGGAGCTTAAGAAACACATAAATCAATAGTAGATTTATGATCATTGACATCTCCAACCTGATCAACATCAGAATACGCTCGAAGAAAAAGTTTTGATTATTTGAAAAGGATTCCTTTTTGAATTGTCTTTAATATACCAAAGAATACAAAGGACAACCAATGAGGATCCATAAATTGGCTTACCACATTAATTGCTGACACATGTTTGGGTGTGTTATGATAAATAAGACTGTTTAGTTCTCCAACTAGTTGTCAATCTCATAAGAGATTTCCCTCATTTTTATGAATCTTTCCATTCATTTCAAGAGGTGTCGATTTATGATCATTTCAAGAGGTGTGTCTACAATTATTGATCATTTCAAGAGGTGTGTCTACAATGTTATACTCTAGACTTTCACCTTGTTGATGATGATTGCAATCATTTGCACTGTTAATAACTTGTCTTCTTCTGTTAATCAGATCTCTTCACAAGAGCAAATGTTCATCTTTTGAATGTTTATATTTGACTTTGGAACATCGGATTCATGACAAGAGAAAATGGGTAGAACATAAAAAATTAAGGTAGGTGTTGTATGCATTATATGTGGCACAAAAATTAAACAAATGATTATTCTGTAAAATCAGTAAATACATATCATCAAAATGGGTCAGAAAGAAAAAGAAACAAAATTATAAATGAAGCGGAGACTATTTATCTTATCCTTTAGTGCAGCATTGCTCATCTATATGCCCAGAGGTGTAATTGGGGATGAGCCTTTCAATAGAAGATGCAAAATTTACTTGTGTTGCTCTAACCTACAACTGATATTTATACTGGTTTGAACATACAGGATAAAAAGAATATCTTCACCATGAAATGGAAAATACATAAAGGGAAATGAATTTTTAGCAAATAAGGAAAGAAAATAGGAATATTTTGATGCCTTATCTGTTATGAAAGGGAAAGATATGCCTTAGCTCATATGAAAAGGATAAATAAGGTAGGAATATTTTCTACTAACACCCTCTTAAAATGGAGATACCTATAGTGAATTCAATTTGAACTCGAGATACCGGAGATGTTTGTTGGTGTGTCTTGGTAAGAGGATTGACTACTTGTTCCTGAGATGAGGTGTAAGAGGGGCCAATTATCTTTATTGGTAATGATGTCAAGTGAAATGATAATTAATCTTAGAAGGTTTATTATTATTTCATGAAATAATTGTACTTTTGTTGTGGAAGAAGTAATATGTATACATATATCAGTAAGTCATGCTTTAAAGTTTAAACCATATTTTTTCAGCAAAAGCATAAGCAAGAGCGTGCATGATATTCTGCTCGGAGCTTGACCAAGAGATAATTGGTTCTTTCTGTCTTTTCTCACACCATAGGTTGGATAAGAATAAATATGATAGGAAAACTAATAATTTAAGATTTGGAATATGGAATATAACCGGTAAATCAATGGAGGTAGTAGATATTATGATTAGGAGAAGAATTAGTATTTTGTGTGGATAAATTCGACCCTGCCCCTAACGGTACTGCCCTCACCTCTCACATGCAAGTGGGTGGGACGCACCTGCATGTCTGTGGGGTCCACGCCTTTTGTGAGGGTTGAGGGCAGTGCCCTTAAAGGCAGGATCGAATTAACCTTTTGTGTATATAAGAGACAAAATGGGTAGGCGAGAAGGCAAAGATGATAGAGAACTCGGGTTTTAAGTTATAGTACACTGGAAAGAGTAAAGCAACAAATAGAGTGGATATTATTGTAGATAGTTCGTTAAAGGATGAAGTTGTAGGAGTAATTAAAAAAGGGGATAAAATTATAGTTCTTAAGATAATAGTGGCGAAAGAAAATATAATTAGCATATATGCACTGCAAGTAGGATTAGATGAAGCTACCCAATCAAGGTTTTGGGATGACTTAGATGAAATATTACAAAATATTCCATCAAATGAAATGATTTTAATAGGAGGTGATTATCTTTATTGGTAATGATGTCAAGTGAAATGATAATTAATCTTAGAAGGTTTATTATTATTTCATGAAATAATT
>JBBMJZ010250435.1:0-18796 GCA_037833815.1 Zingiber zerumbet
TTGCTCACTTACATATGATTTTTACCCTATTTGAAAAACATGGGTTAATTGTATCAAAGAAAAAAAAAATGAAACTTGTCGTACCATACATTGAATTCCTAGGAAGTTTTATTGGTCAAGGCAAAATAACTCTGCAACCACACATCACTAGTAAAATATTAGGATTTCCAGATAAATTAGAGGATATTAAATCTTTGAGATCTTTTTTAGGACTTCTAAATTATGCCCGTCCATATATATAGGATATTGGAAAGATTAGCGGTCCTCTATATAATAAAACATCTTAAACAGGACAAAGATACTTCAATTAGCAAGACATAGACTTTGGTTAGACAAATCAAACTCATGGTACAACATCTTTCTCAGTTAACAATTCCCTCAAACTCAGACTATTTAGTCGTAGAAACTGATGACTATCAATCTAGATGGAGAGAAGCCTTATTCAGTAAACTATCTAAATATAACCCAAAAAACTTTTAAAACCTTTACCACTATGCTTCAAGTAAATATAAGAAAAAAAAAAGGAATATTAACCTCTTTATACTTTGAACTTCTAATACTTATCTACTGTTTAGAAGCTTTCATGTTATTCATATGCAGTAAATCTGAAATTACAATATGTTGTTAGCTTTCATGCTATTCATATGCAATAAATCTGAAATTACAACCAAAACAGATTATGAGGCAATAGTAAAATATAACCAGTAAACAAAGAAAGTTAGAAAAGGCTTTGATTCTAAACGTTGGTTAAAATTTATTGATGTCATCCTCAATAAAAGTTTAGGTATACAATGGAAACATATTAAAAAAACGAAAAATTCTTTAGTTGATATTTTCTTTTGATTATTTATTTAAGTTCTTTCCTCTTTCAGAATGGACCGGGCCGAATAAAGAAGGTTAATATTTATTGTTATTCCAAGACTATGAAATTTAATTTATTCGGGGTTTTTTTTGGGTTGGATTTTGATCGAATATTCAGCCACCGTTTCTATCAGGCGCATATTTTGCATCGGTAAAATACTCCGCTGGAGCACTTTAAACGTCGTCCATCCGCGTCATTCGGTTCGTTGTCGCCTGGTACGGGACCCACTCGGTGTCTCGCAGCCGCATTCGGCGAGCTGCTTTCATCCCACGGGCCGGGTTCGTTCGGGTATCGAATTCATTAATTTTAGTTCTTTTCGAAGTACAGTGAAAAGATTCGCATATTCTTATTGGTTGCGGTTCGATTCCATTAGGATCCGATAATCCATTCGAAGAGTGGGTGCCGTGCCGAGGTAACAGGTAGACGTTCCGTTTGAAGGCGTATAAAGGGCGCCGCTCGAGCCGGCGGAGGGGAATAGACGAAGAAGTCTCGAGTTTTCGCCGACGTTGTCTCCGTTTCTCCCTAAAGCTAAGAAAAGAGAAGAGGTGAAAGAGGACGACCTCTGCGATGGCCTGCTCGTCTCTTCTCAGATCTGCAACTCCGGCGCTTGGTGGATCTAACGATCGCTTCATCCCTCTCTCCGGAAGTCCTAGCAAATCTTCCTTCAAGGTCCGATCCCGGAATTCCTCCATTTGCCTGTCTCCATTTTTTTTCGTCTGTTTGTTCGTTTTCTTTTCTTTGCTTTTTGAAAAATTATTTTCTCCTCCTCTTGATTCGCTAGGCTTTGTTATTATATTCATTTTACGAGATGAATCCCCGAGTTAATTCCTTTTTTTTTACTTTGACAGTCGATTGTTCATTGCTTTTGTAAGATCTGAAATTTGCCAAATCTTTTTCTTTTCCCATTTAGTTGACTGCCCATTTCATAATTTTCGTTTTCAACTCGTGTTTTGCTTTCGCTTACTGATGCTTAGCTTCATGTTCTCCCAGGTATCTTGTATTCGGAGTTCTAAATCGACAGACAGCATTTCGAGTATTTTCGGTTCTTCACTTCCTTCGGGGGAGGTGTGTTTGTTAAAGTAAATTCCGCTCCCGATTTACATTCCTCCTGTAGTAATTTGAATGATTTTTTTTTTTGTTCCCTTCAAAAAGAGTGTAAGAGGGATTTTCTCACGCTTTCAGGAAATCTGGTGCAAGAAGAAATCAGCCTATCGAGGCCACAGCAACTGAGGTCCCTCCTTACGTTAAAAGTAAGTTTTGTCGCTGTTACTTGTTAAAGAAATTTGTATTTTTGTTTATATACTTATGTCATTTTATTTTTAGGTTCTTCGAGTGGTGGCAAGACAAAAGTTGGCATTAACGGTTAGTTCAGTTAAGCTTTAGCTCTTTAGGTGTCATTTACTTTATCTCCATTCGGCTTCAAGTGATCAAATTTTGAATTCCTGTATCTGAGACAGAATTTACTTTCATTATAAAAATATGAAGACTGCATATGGCAAGACACATTTGTCATCTGCTCTGTGATTCCATTAAGTTTGTTGACAAAACTATTTATTGCATACTGTCATCATTGATTTCAGCATACATACTAAATCTTCTTTGATTTGTTTTACTACCAAATAGTGAGTTTAGGGAATGATTAGTGTAGGTTCAATTTCATCTATTACCCGTGGGTAATATGAGCAAACTGTGATGCCATGCTCCTAGATTTCCGTGGAGTGGACATTTCCAAGGCTGATACTGCATTGCATGCTTGTTAGTGGATGGATGGACAGATAGCATAAAACAATTCCTTATTGGGCTGATATGACTGCACATCTTTTAAAACAAGGAAGTTATTAGCATCATGATATATGTTTGTTAAGAATAAATACCCGAAACTAAAAATAGTAATCACATGTTAGGCTAGTTCCAGTCTGCTCACATGTGAAGCTGCTAGTTTGCTTATAAATGTGTAGCTCAGCCCTCGGAATAGCTTAGATTTTCATATGAGCAATCCATCCTAACTTAAATCTCCATCATTAATGCACTATAGAATTTTTGAATGGGAAAGTAGTCACTAGTAAATGATTCTGATGAAATAATTTTTTCATATGCCTGTGACAACATCTAATACATTCATCTCGTGTATTCTAGAGGCAATATTTGACTAGACAACTTTGATTCTTGGATATGGAGTTTGAGTTTCCTTACTGAACCTTTCTTTTAATATATTTTGAAGTATTGCTGCAATTAGTCTCTATCGCATTGAGCATCTGAAGTGTATTTTGTCAGGCTTTGGGCGTATTGGAAGACTTGTATTGCGTATTGCCACTACCAGAGATGATATTGAAGTAGTAGCTGTAAATGATCCATTCATTGACGCTAAGTATATGGTAAGAACTGTCAGCAATATTTATGAAAAACCCACAGAAGTAACAATTATGCTTAGCAAAATGCATCTACATTTTATCAGCCCTCGACATGAATCCATCCAAAACTTCATTTGCATCTGTTACAAAAAACTAATGTAGAAGAAGAATGAAAAAAAGAGATCATTTTGGAAGCCATTCTTATTTTTGCATGTTTTTCCAAGTGTAGTGTTTATCTTTTAACCTCCCTCATGCCAATATTTACATTAGCCTAGCTACGTATATTTAAAACTATATCTGAAAGTCAATCTGAGTAGAAGCTTCTTCCATCTATCAGTACTAACAGTCATATTTATCATACAGATTTTAGTATGTATTATTAATTAATAGAGTGATTTTTTTTTCAGGCATATATGTTCAAGTATGACTCAACACATGGCATATTCAAGGGAACAATTAAGGTTGTGGATACTTCCACCTTAGAGATAAATGGGAAAACAATTGCAGTTACAAACAAAAGGTATTGCATTTGTTATTTCTGAGATTGGTCTATATAAAATGTCGTCACAGTTTTGTATTCTCTTAAACAGTTTCTTCCTGTTGTTACTTTCTCATATTATATGGTTAGATTATAGGAATTAATTTGTCTTTTGTTTAATGAACATTTTCTGTTAAAATTTCTAATATAATTTAGTAAAACTGTGAAATGACTGATAAGGTTGCATTTTGCAAACCAATACGAATGGGATGCATGATTATAGCTAACTGAAACCTGAATGACCTATAAATGACAGAATAAGGAATGGTAATGTGATAATAACATTTACGATTTTGGAGGTGGCAAGGTGTAAATTTTGAGGCTGAAGCTTAACTCCTTGATAACATTTTAAAATGTATAGTAAAGCAACAAAAGAGATGGGCATCTTATCAGAGGTTTATTCTTTCTGTTAACAAGCTTGACATACATCTTTTCTGCTGGACAACTCATCTAGTTGTAAATAGCTATATATTTGATCTTAACTCAGCTTAACTTCTTTGACTGCTTTCTGTCTTAAATCCACTTTACACTAGAGAACTTTAGTTTTTATGTGCAGCATTATTAACTTCTTATACAAATTTTACTTTGTCAGAAGGACATTGTTTTTAGTTTAGGACTTGAAACTTGAAAGTAGTTGCAGGCAATTTGATGCTGTAAATGCATGCATAGGCTAATGCATATAAAATGATTAAAGGGAAATTTAATCAAAACAATTGGTGTTTTGTTGGTTTCCTTCCAATGAGTAGTGCAACCTGAAGTCAGCATTGACCAAATATTTTTTGTCCCAGAGATCCTGCTGAAATTCCATGGGGTGATTTTGGTGCCCAATTTGTTGTTGAATCTTCTGGTGTGTTTACAACAATGGATAAAGCATCAGCTCATCTGAAGGTCTGCCTGATTCTGTTTTTTCCACACTGAACTTCATTATAAAGCATTTTCTGTCCAAATTTAACCAAACTATTCTCCTGGTTGTTTTCCCATTTAGGCTGGTGCCAATAAAGTAGTTATATCAGCCCCATCTGTTGATGCT
The DNA here is from genome assembly GCA_037833815.1 of Zingiber zerumbet. Lineage (NCBI taxonomy): Eukaryota > Viridiplantae > Streptophyta > Magnoliopsida > Zingiberales > Zingiberaceae > Zingiber > Zingiber zerumbet. The sequence continues at coordinate 4,782 of JBBMJZ010250435.1, forward strand.
CCTATGTTTGTCATTGGAGTGAATGAGAAGAATTACACACCAAACATGGATATTGTTTCTAATGCAAGCTGCACAACAAACTGTCTTGCTCCTCTTGCCAAGGTATGCTTATTCTAGAAAACTGGGGCCATTTACTCTTTTTCCTACTTCATGAAAAACTGAGCCATGTCCTTGTAACAAATAAGTTTTAAAGCTAATGTTAACTGCTATGCAATTTGTAAAGCTTTGATAATTGTCTTTTGTTGATATGCGATTCCTCTACAAATTCTATAATGTGATGTATGTTTGTTATTCTCTTGATAAATCAGTTCCATTCATTTTCACTTTTTACAGGTGGTACACGAGGAGTTTGGCATTATGGAGGGTCTTATGACAACTGTTCATGCAACCACAGGTTTTTTCTCTTCAGCCACTGAATGATCATAATTATCAGAATATGCTTCATAATTTTTTCAGAATGAAATACATTTTATTCACTTATTTATGTCTTCCCTCTCTATTTTCCAGCAACACAGAAGACAGTTGATGGCCCTTCAAATAAAGACTGGCGAGGGGGGCGTGGTGCTGGCCAAAATATTATCCCTAGCTCAACTGGTGCAGCAAAGGTGTGATTGAAAGTTTGTTGCAACATTTTTTTTGTAACATTCATGTTGAATAATTTCCATCTTCGTGTTAAGGCTGTTGGAAAAGTGCTTCCTGAGCTAAATGGGAGGTTGACTGGGATGGCTTTTAGAGTTCCCACACCCAATGTTTCTGTTGTGGATTTAACTTGTCGGCTTCAGAAAAGTGCTTCATATGAGGATGTGAAGGCAGCAATTAAGTAAGTGATAGCTAGAATTAGATAATTTTCTGTCATTGTTTTTGCTGTTTGTTGTAGTTCAGTTACTTATTAAACTGAGTATCACTATGGGATGCCATGTTTTAATTAAAATGCAGATGGGGGCATTCTATTTACTATTGGTGTCTTTCTTAATAGATATCTGATTACATTTGAAATCCTGCAAATGACTTGGTTTTTTATCAGCACTGTATTTTTCATAAAGATCATGATTTTTTTCCAGCTGTTTTACATGTTTTATATTCTGGTTCTATCTGACCAACCTGGGCTATAGTTTGTAAAATGAAGGCTGAGCCCATTGAGTGTTAGTCTTTCTTTAACTGTGAACATCCAATGTTAGACAAGGGCCTAATAGGGTTATTAACTAGAAATGTGCTCGTTTGTAGAGAAAATTGCTCCCAGCGTCCTGATATACAGATAGAATGCAATGGAAACTAGTTACTGGAGTTTGATTTTTTTTTCCCCTAGAAGTTGGCTACTATTTTATATGCTCCTATAAAGAATTATGTTTAGTGGGAAGAGAGCATTTGTCGTATGTAGTCAGCGAACTATAAATTCCTTAACCAGCTTGAGTATTGTGTAAATTGGTTCTCTGAAAACTAATATTGAGCACACATTTTATATAGGAACAACGTTGTTTGTTTTCCGTTATGTCTATATTTTTATGTATGCATTTTTCTGTCTTCCTCTTTTCTGCAATGGGATGGACATGCTGATATTTGAGAATGTTTCAGATATGCATCAGAAGGTCCACTTAAAGGCATACTTGGATACACAGATGACGATGTAGTTTCTAATGATTTTGTAGGTGATTCAAGGTAAAAAAAAGGGGTTTGTTTCAGGGTGTTCTAGACTTGCCAATCACTAGGGATGATATAAATACCATTTATTTTCTGCCAGGTCAAGTATTTTTGATGCCAAGGCTGGAATTGGACTAAGTGCGTCTTTTATGAAACTCGTTTCATGGTATGACAACGAGTGGGGCTACAGGTTAGGACTATGACACTCTGTACCTTAAATTTGAAGTCCGATTTGATCTCAACAATTCACAACAAAAACCTAAATTTGCTGGGTTTTTTTTCAGCAACCGAGTGCTGGACCTGATAGAGCATATGGCCCTGGTGAATGCAAAAGCAAAATACTAAAATGTGCTATCCAACTAGGACGTATAGAGATGCTGCTGCTATCTGACAGCTTGGTCTCTTGGAGAATTTTTTACAATTTATATGGACTGAGCACCCCATTTGTTTGTGTTGATCTTAAATACTCAAATATATTCTTTCTGATGGTTTTAAGTATTCTTAAAATATTAGTTGCTATGTTTAAACAAAACTTTTGATATCAGCAAATTAACCGATTGAATTGTTTACTCAAATAATGCAATCTATTGTTTTGTTAGAGCCTTGAGATTTTCACGCGATCATTTTTCCGGATTCTTGGTGTTATAGATTGATCTCAATCTTTCAGGTGGGACTGATCTTTTAATCCCACCTCAAAGATTTATCTGCATTTTAGCCAGATTCTTCCACATTTTGAACTCGATGAACCTGAAGGGGTTCTGCTCGATCTTGTGGAGCATATTAAGGCAATACTGGCTAATATGCTCTATCAAATTGCACATAATTGATAATGCTATTGATGAGACTTGAACAACAAAGCTAGCAGAAGCGGAACGCTGAAGAGGAAAAGGCTGAATAATTTCTAATATTTTTCACTTGTTTTCAACGCGAAAACAATTTTTTGTTTATTTAAACTTGTAAATAATTTACTTCTAAAAATGTGGAACTGTCATATTAACAGCCCCTCACACGACGGTCCCATGTCAATAGAAAGGGATTTATTTGCATTCCCTATAACTCGAACCTCGTCCACTACAAATATCTATGCCAAGCCCGCGGCCGGGGCTAGTCTTTGACATTTTCCTTCGAGAGAAAAATATTATAATAATTTGTCTTTAGAAACAATTAAATTAAATTTCTAAATAAGATGGTTTTAATTGAAAGGAATTTCGGTCGTACTGTAGTATGATCTAATTAATGACCCCTAAAAAGTATGGTTAAACAATTCTAATTTCATTTTTGTAAGCTAATTGATATTCCAGAATGTCACTGCAAAATGTCCAAGCCTACTAAATAATAAATTATAAATTACGAGTTTACACATTGATAAGGAAACACAAGTGGTGGAACAACATGATCGTGCCATAACCACATAATATCTGTTACAGATTCAGAATACTTTATCATCAATACGTTCGAAATGCATATAAAGAAGTCGGATACAGTTTTGCTAGCAGTCATGGATCCTTGATATAAATGACGTTCTTGTGGAGTACAAGTTATGCTTGACGCTGGCTTGGACGATCATGCTTCTTAAATCTCGTGATCTCAACACCCAAATGGTCTATAGTGCCAAGAACAGCTACATGGGGTTTCACAACCTTTACCCGAACGGCAGAGATCTGAGAGAAAGCAAGCAATGTATCTTTTGCAATCAGGTGAGCCACGGTCTCAAGAAGGTCAAGGGATGGACCCTCAACAATCTTTTTAGCAATCCTGCACCACATTGTATGCATCTAAAGTCATCCAGAAGCCCAGTACCCAATTTGCAATAGGTATTTCCAAATTGCAGGGAAGTTGCAATGCACATGATACTAATTCTTTTTTTTCCCCCTCTCTCTACCTTTAAAAGATGAATTAGCAAAATTTGATGGGAGAACGATAGAGGAACCTGGTATCACCTCTTTTTCCCACCTTAAAGTAAATATGAACATCAACGATTACATTTCTTTACAAATTAAAATTTGAAGTATAAAAGTAAGGGATACCTGTATATATCAGTGTAGCTGACAGTGTCAAGCAAATCATCAGATTCACCAGCCTTGCTTAAATCTAACCACGCATCCACATCCACCAAGAACTTTTGGCCAAGCGTCTTTTCCTCTTGTTTCACACCATGAAATCCATGGAACAGTAAACCTCGCAGTATCAGCTTGTCTTTGTCGACAAAATTAGATTCATCCATAACTACCTAGCAACTGTGATTATGTCTTCATTCAATGTAATCAAACATTTTCAACTATTTAGTTGTTATATTAGTTAACAAGTATAATAATGACAGAAAGATAAGAAGTATTAGACTCAATCACAAATTGACAGCCAGAAGAAACACCATACTTCACTTAAACATGCTTTCATTAAGTCATCATTATCACAAAACTGAGCCCTAGAAAAATGCTGGTTCGAGGTTTACTAATAGATCTATCTTCAGATATTTGCGATCTTATGCAGGCACCAAAAAAACCTGTCAGATATTGGATTTTATCTATCAAGAAGAAGAGGTTCCCAACATATATATTCAGATGCCATAGATAAGATGAACAAGAAACTGTCAGGATGGAAAAAAAAAGCACATTAATCAAGGCCAGCATGACCAGACATGTGACATAAACGAAAGAAGCCAATGCAATTCTTACATATGCAACACACTCATGTTGTTGCAACATGAATGTAGAGAGTTGGACAAAATATGTTAGGCTTTCATATGGGGTGATACTATGATATGCAAGTGGGCTTGGAATCAAATCAATGAAAGAACATAATTTTAACCTCGCTTGGGAAGTTATGCAACATCATCATTTCAGATAATAGACAAATTCGTGTTCAAGTGGTCGTCGACAATTATGGAAGAGGAAGAACATCATATTTCATGGCCAAAAGACTACTCTATTTTTCAGAGGAATGTATTTTCCACTTGGAGAGAACTGCATGGTGGTTATGCATGGAAGCTCAGAGATGGTTAACTGATTAAATTTTGGACTGATCAGTGGGGAAATGGATGTGCCGCTATAGAATTCTTCAATGACAGAAAATTCAGCCGAACATGTGCAGATGACAGTAGCTTCAATGGTTCGAGCAGATGGGACATGGCGGTGGGAACTAATATAGGACTGACTACCTTTCTTCCTATTACACAGGTTGCTAGATTCACATTGTGGCCTCTTCTTAAGGAGAGCGGGACCAGCACTATTGACAAAAGATTGGTAATGAGCATTGTAAAGACTGCTTACCTATTTCTGAGAACCGAGATAGTGTTTCATCCTCAGTTGGCACCAATGATTGAAAATGAGTTTAGAAATGGCATGGCCGCACAGAATCCATCTTTTCTTTTGGAAAATTTACAAAGATGGTTTATTAACAAATTCTAAATGATGTAAGCACCACATTTCTAGCACAATTGCCGTGTTTATAGCCCGAAGGAAGAAGAAACAGTAGCACATATGTTGCACTTGCCGGATATGATGGTATAATAGCATACTTATTTTTAAGTGAATCCGATCACAAGGTTTGGCTTATGAAGAATTTGCAGCATCCAACTGAGGTACTTCTAAGAGTGAACTGTGTGACTTTGTTCAGGCTGCCTGTTGGTCGATCTGGAAATGATGTGATGAGCATGTCTGCAATACAGAGCTAGATTTTCCATATAATGGCCACGGAGAATTATATCTTGGGTCCAAGTATATGCCAAGGCTATGGAATGGAGTGTGGCTGAAGCAACAACTCACATGGATGCCAACATTTCAAATTCTTAGTAGCGCATGGAACTAAATGTTTCATTGGGAGATGACTTTGATGCTGTTGAACTAAGACGAGTCTTGAAATACCATGTAGGGGAAGTCTCGGGGTGTTTTATGGACAACACAAACCCAACTTTTCTTCTAAATGGAGAATTGCAGGGAATTTTGCAAGGCACACAACTGGCATGGCAAAAAGATGAGTGGCAGTGCTTACAGATTACTTTGAGCCTTACAAGATTCCAACTGATGGAGGGGGTTGTCTGTTATATATCAAACTTTAGTGAGCAGGTTTATAGAATGACTATCTCAAAAGGAATGATGAATTGTAATCAAATTCAAATCCAGAAGAGGTAATATGCATGCAGACTGAGTCAACCGACTAGCCAAGGAAGCGAGACACTTGCAACACCAAAAAATTTATTTTAAAAAATCTTCCAAGACAAGTCTGATGAGTGCGGATAGTGGGGAGTTACAAGTAATAGTGTAATGCTGGTTTAAAGATGAAATCAAATGACCATGTTCCAGTCCTCTTTTCACATACACACAAAGAAGATCTATCTTCATAAAATTGGAAGTGAACCTTGTGTCTAAAGATTGCCAAAATCAAATCAACAAGTTGCTTGAGATGTTCTTCCATTGCTGGATGAGAAGTTTAATCTTTGGAAAAGGTCAACACAGATGGTTGTGTCGGGGTGAAGCCACCCTACCAATAAGATAAATCCTTGAATAGACCACTATGAAATAAAATTGACGAGTCTAGAATGCAGAATCACTTTCACTAAAAATCAAAAGACGCAATCTTCATTTATCATATTAAAGCAATCTGCCAAACACCTTATGTACAGTTGGAAAAAAAAAATCTCCTCCAGCACACCAAGATAGGAACAACGATACCAAAAGCGACAAAAATGTTGCAATATAGTTCGACCTAAGCGAACTTCAAGAAAACAATTCAAATCTATATGATATGATAGGGGGAAAAAAGCATAGAGAAACCCAAACAACTTGTTACCTGCACCTCACATATAAAATCTCTCGATTGTCATTGTACATACTCTTCTCTCAAAATAAATGGAGAAAGCAAACTAAATCTAACCTCAGACACTCATCTGACAACCAAAGCTCTCTCTACACATGCTCTTAGGCATTCCATGTATCCCAAGGCACTTCCACAGCTCGATAAAGCTTCATAAGGTGAAAAAAAATCCCCTCAAAATACTTTTTAAAAGTTCTAAGCCAAAGCTGGGTGTCAAATCTACTGCATTGCCTTGTAATGAATTCATCAGTTCACTGTTAAGACAAGCTAAAAAGGTATACCCGATTGTCAAATCTGATTTAATTGGTCACAGATCTTTTTAAGCATTGCATTCTTGTTCTTAATTCTTCCGTCAATAAAAAATTTCAGGGAAGCATAACAACAAACGGATCGCACGAGATGAAAAACAGTCAAGAAAACTAATTGGAGAAGGGAGGGAGGGAGGGAGGCGTACGCTTGACTTTGTTGTGTTGACAACGTCCCGATAGCCGCCGGCGAACTCAGTGAGTTCAGCTGATCTTTTGGGTGGCGAATTGCTTACGCGTAGGCGCAGCTTGTGCTAAATGTGCCCTTCCTGGAGCGCTGCTTCTACTTTTGCAGGCCCTGCAATAATGGGCCTCATTCTAGTCCCAGGCCCAACAATAGCGTTGGTTTTTATTGGTAATTAACCATGGAACACTTCGCATCGTCAAGTTGGTGATATTATTAAGATTATAAACAAGTCCAGTTAAATTAAATTTTATGGTATTCAAGTTTATTTGATAAGATAATCAAGTTAAGTTTAGTCAAGCTGAGCTATAACCAATCCGTTAAAATGATTGTTCAAATTTAGCATATTTTTCTTTATGTGCTTGAGCTTGGTTCAAGCTTGGGTTGAGTTTGATTGGTTTAGATGTTATCGAACTCTCAATTTAAACTTATTTAATTATTTAAATTTTTTACATTTTAAACTTGTTGATTGATTATTGAATTTGATAATACAAATTTATTTATTCATAACCTTTTCTTTTATTTACATGTTAGAGAATATGAGTTTCATTGACGAACATAATTTATGAATATGGTTGACAAATACTATTCATTATTCACAAATATTATTTATGAAAATTATTCGCGAACGGTGTTCACGAATCCTATTCACACATTGTTCACGAATATTAACGAACATAATGCATATATGTTTAAACTTGTTCATCTAATTTAACGAGTCGTTAAAGTTTATTCATTTAATTAATCCTGTGTGTATTAAGATAAACTTTTACCAAGTCGATTCATTTATAACATTAATTACCACTAAAGCAGCTCGATCACTGGGGTTTTCTCAATTGGATGGCACAAAATTGTCTCTCTTTTTCTTCCCAGATCGTGTGTATCGTCTCCTTTCTGCCGCAGCTTGAATGCAAACAAACCACTAGCTCGATTTGGTTCTTCGTTTTCGACAACCATACTCCTTGGGGAGGCTCTCCTCTTCCAGATGGCATATTATGGAACTAAAAACTAAAGTGGTAGATAGTAATTTAACTTTGACCTAACTTGCCGATGTTAGAGAGGGCCAAACCTTAGTTGGATTCAGGGCATGATGAACTCTGATGCCTTAGAGTGTGTATGATTGAGATACAAGATGCAATTTAAGTTTGACAAATAGTTGAATACACGCAATTTCTTGTTCCAGAAAATTTCTTTTTACACTTATATGGTTTATTTCACTGGGGATCTAGAGAACAAGAAACAGACAGAAAAGCTGTTATTGGCACACCAACAAGAGATGGTGATTGGTGTTGTACGAAGCCTTTGTGTGGCTATATTCACTTTCCATAATAAGTAGCTATTCCTTAATCAATAGCTGACAAAATACAACCTTTGATTAACAAGAAAAATTTAGGAACACAACACTATAATTTCTCTTCCTGAACTATTCTTGTTGCGCGTATACATCTGATTTTCTTCTGCAAACACGAAACAGAAGGCTTATTAGAAATGTTTCAAGAGAAGCAACAGGATGAACCTACAACTAAGAAGAACCTTATAATGCTGTTGAATGTTGTTGTGAAGATTCAATCTCATTGGCGTAGTTATCAAGTGGCATATATTGAGACATGATAGCCATTATCTCAGAGTCCATGTAAGACTGAAAAAGAGAAGATTTACAGTATCAAAGTTTCAACTATTAATCAGAGAAAATTTTTAGCTGTTTGTTTTTGAGTCGAGTTGGGATTCACAAACTTACTCTGAATCTATACTTGTAAAATATATAGCCAGCTAGTCCAGCACCAGCTACACATGATATTACTACGATTGCCAAGTTCCATCCAAACCTCAGCCTGTTCCTAACTGTGTTGCAACAGAAAATTAACATAGGTAGTGATTTTGTTAGGCCCAAAGAAGAAAGTTTATTATAGATACCAAGTAGATAGGTGATTCTCCATAAAGTGAAATCTAAAAGAATATGAGAAAGATGAAAAGTATAAGAGCAATTGCCCTAGTAGGGATCTTATCTAATCACCTAAAGAGGGCTCCCAAGTTGTTTTTCTGGAACAAGACGCCTCCACTAAATAGATGAAAATACCCCCACCCTCTTCCCATCTACACTGACTTGTTTGGGACAATGGAGTCCACTCACCTCATCTCCAACTGCTTCAATTCTGTCTGACCGCTCTTACTCTTTTTCCTTGTTTGTCTCCTTTTGCAACTTTGAACTGCTCACCCTGGCCTAGAGGAACCGCGTTCCCCAGTCAATAGAGATGACAGCAACAGAGAGTTCCATGATGGCCTCCTAATTAGAGACCTCCTAGGATAAGTACTCCGAAGTATAATGATCTAAGACTATAGGAATGCAGAGTGGGCATCTTGTTTGATGTGAAGTTTCATATTTTGCAAATTCAAATGTTCATTACCAATTGACTAGTAACTACAATGCAAGGTTTTACTATTATACTCGTTCAGAAATGTATCACTGTAAAACTTAGATACTCTGATTCATAAAAGGCACATTTAGAACTTTGAGAATATATAGTATCATATTCACCAACAGTATTGATAGATCTTTAAGATTCACTTGTGTGATATAAATCCACAACTTTTTATGGCATTCTTTACTAATTTGTATTCATTAATAGCTTTTCATACCTATGCATGCGTCCTCCTCCTTTATGTACAACAAGTCACCCTTGCAATTGCAGTCATATCCACCCCATTTATTCTTACAATGACACTCAGGACAATTGCAAGCAAGCTTCTCTTTACATTCATCAATATCTATCACATACAGTATACATATACAATTATTCTTATAACTTTCATCGAAATCTACAATGGAAATGTTAGGAGTCATTTTCTGAAAATTAAATGTGACAGTTGACAAAATACCTTCACATTTATAGCCATCTCCCTGGAATCCTTTAGGACAGCGGCAACCAGTCAACTCTGAATCCTTCAAGCAGAAGATTAAAATTTATAGGTATAGCTAAGAGGGACAAAATTATAAAATGAAAATTCAGGAATATATTAGGCTACCAAGCAAGCAGAATAAGTTTGTTCTCGAGTCTCTGTCCAGCAGCCTCCATTTCCCATGGTACATCTTCCTGGTCCAACCGCTGAATATCCATATACAAAATGGAGAAGAAATTCATGATCTCTTGGACCTTATAGACCCAATAAACTATTAAAATTCTGCTTGCTGATGATTGAGAATATAGAAGGCTGTCAAGGAACTACTATTTTTATTTCTAGAGCAGTAGTTACCTTCACAGGATGTGTACCCATCTCCTTGATATGGGACATTATTCACTATAGGGCATACACAGAGTCTACCTCTGAAGGTATCCTAAAGAATTCAAATTGACATAATTTAACTAAAATGATACTTTAAATCCTATAAACAATGTGATTCATGGCAAAGTACCTTGCAGGCTGTGATATTTAATTTCGGGTGCTGCCAACAACCACCATTTGATTTAAGGCACTCATTTGTTACATATAGCCTTCAGCACACAAAGAAGTATAGCCTTCAGCACACGAATGATACTTTAAATCCTATGTGCAGACTCCTTGAATCCTGCACATATAGCCTTCAGCACAGCACTCCTCTCTAATTTTCCTTTTTGTGGACAGAAAAGTATAGTCTTGCTATTAATACTAATGTTATAAAATGCTTTTAATTAATACTAGTCATTTGCTAATAACAATGACAAAACCTTTTTAGACATGTGCTTAGTTTAAATCAAATCAAATAAAACCTTAGGCATCAAAATATAAACTGTGTTATGAGTTGAAATTCAGATGTTTTAAGATGAGAGACAAGGGATCATAAATCATACCTCGATAATGAACATTATTTATGACTAAGGTGGGTAGAATCGTGACATCTCCACGAGAACCATGCCCAAGCTACCATAAGAACATGTTCAGCATATCAGCTAGGCTACTTGAAAAATGCAGTAATCTGTCATGTCTAAATTCCTCTGCTCTGTAATCTATCCACACTGCTAATTCAGTACTTTCGTGTTGTGTGATTATTGAGCAAGTCTCATTGTACAATTTTTTGCTTTTTTATCATAGTGCATGAGAAATTGAGGATGCAATAAATTAATTTAACTAGCATCTAATCACCATGCGATTGGAACTACTAAAACTTAAGGTTCAAAAAACTGTTGGATCATTTTTATTGCACATTTGATGAAATGTTATGCTTCTGACGAATGCACAGATATCCTTATCAAATTTCCATCAGTTTTAATGTAAAATCCCCTATTGGTCTTCTTTTTCAGTTTAATCAAAGTTCCATAAGCTACTTGGTTAGTTTAATGGTAAATCTGTGTTAACTAATTTTCAGTTTTAAGTACCTGGAGTTCCTGCTCTATCTTTAGTACGTCATTACTGACACCTGCTTCTGGATCCCCCATGCATTTGTCAATCTTGTCCAGAGGCAAACCTGGTAAATCAAGCTGAGCCATCTGAGAAAAATCCTAGCTAGTCTATCAAGACGATCAAGGAACTGGAATGGCATGTTTTAGGTTGATAGACTTGCCAAGGGATCTGACGACCTCTTCTGCACAATCTCTGCTATACCTCTTGTTTTTCATCGAGCATCTGGCATGGTAATCAGTGACAAAATCCCACCAGACCCAGGGCCGACCTGTTGCATTCCCGACTCTATGAACACAGAGCTGCCTTAAGTTCTCAATCACTACGTCCTTGCCCTCATACCCCAGACTGAAGTCGTGCTCAGGATCAGGTGCGCAGTATCTGCCTCTGTTGATGCACTGAGACTTACATCGTTTGCTGAGCTTGAAGGCCTCAGGGCAGTGCCAGGTGATGTAGCGGGGAGTGAACTGAGTGAACCCTCCCTTCTCCAGCAGTTGCGCATGGCCCTTGAAGTTCTTGACGAAGCTCATCTGTTCGTCGCAGCGAGGGCCGCACTCGTCATTGCTGTTAGTCCAGAACTCGTATTCGACCCTTTCGTCGGGGTGAGGCATCGACTCCCTCCAGTCCAACTTTACGATAACCCGGTCAGTCCCCTCGGCCAGCGCCATCTTGAGGGTCTCCCCGAACTCACGGTTTATGAGGACGGAGGGAACATTGATCTTCTCGACGTATTCCGAGGCTTGAGCATCCTCTGGGTCTTCCATGGTCAGCAAGGGCTCGTCGACGTTGTCAGCCACTAGAACCGCAGCTGCACCGGCTTGCTGTGCATTCCATGCCTTCAAAGCGAAGTAACAATCTGGATCAGGTGGGTGGGAACACTACCTGATCAGGATCATTGAACAGGGCCATAGTAGCAAGAAACAGTTCATGGATTGCTTACCGCCTCGGTCAACCAGAAGGATGACAGGGCGCCTGGTCCTGGACTTGAAGGGGGTGCCTCCGAAGGCGTCGCAGGCCGTGGAGTTCTTCTCGGGGTACATCACCGTGCCGACCATCGTGCCGCCATAGTGAGGCACGCCGAAGTTGGCGATGGCGCCATCGTGCCGCCCCCTGATGTGCTTCGGCCGTATCACTCTGACGCCGTTCTTCTCCACCACGAACCGCCCCGACGCTGAGCTGATCATCGTCAGGACGACCAACAAGGCACGGAGGTCGGCCATGCGCTCGAGCGTCCCCTACCTTCTCCTCTTCTCCGGTGACTGTTTGCTTAGAAGGGTTAAACTCAGAAGGAAGATGATTGAAGTGGAGTTGGTGACTGATGGTGATTTCTTAATTTATCGGGACCATAAAAAAGAATAAAATATCCGTAAATAAGTTTGATATTCAAGTCATGACTATAAATAAACCGAACTGAATTGAGCTTTGGGGTATTAAAATTTATTTAATAAAGTAATCAAGTCGAACCGAGCTTAAAATAAAATTAACTTTAGAAATAAGTATTCAAACTTGGTTTAATTTATTTTTTATGAGGTTAAGCTTGTTTGAAGTTTGACTTAAGTTTGGTTTGTGTAGATGTTATTAAGCTCTCAATTCAAGCTTGGTTTGAGCTTGATTTGAACATGACTTGAGCTTGATTTGAGCTGTTGGATCCCGTGGTTGTTTTGATATGATCAACTAAGTTAGGTTATGTCATATTTGGTTTTGATCCCTGTGTCTAAGTGTGCAGGAGCTTAGGAACACAGGAAGTCTAGCAAAAGACACAGCTAAACAGAAGGATGACACGGGAAGAGAGTCGACGAACTTAGTGCATCCGAGGTACGAAAGGGCTGCGGAAGAGTACACTGGTGGACAAGAAAACGTATGTGACGTTCGAGGGACGAGAAACCGGAGCGGAAGCTTGCTCGAGGAGAAGACCGAAAATTGGGTTCGGGTGAGCCCTATTTCGGATGGCCGAAATCACCCAAGCGAGCGGAGCCGGAGCAGAACACCCGAACCGAGGCGAGCAGAACCGGAGCGAAGGGCCCGGACCAGAAATAGTTAACATTGTTGACTTTAAGGGTCCGGACGCCCGGAATCCTTTCGGGCGCCCTAAATGCGATATTGTCCAAATGACGTTTGACCCTGATCCATTGCGGAGGGGATAAAGTTTTATTCCCTTCCAGGCGTCTGGAACCGTTCTAGGTGCCCCGAACAAGGCTATAAATATAGCCTTGGTCCAAGAAGCTAGAAAAATCAAGCAATTTAAGTTACAACACTTGTGTGTTTCCATTGTTAGTTTAGCTTCTTTCATTCTGTGCTTACACTGTTGTAAAGAGGCTTCTCCGCCTGAAGGAGAATTTAGTGCGATCAATTTCCTTGGATTAACAACCTCACAAGTTGTAACCAAGTAAACTCCTATGTCTCTTTCTTTTTAGTTCATTATCTATTTATTATTATGCAAGTGTTTCTTGAAGTCATAAGTCGAGGAAGATTTTTGTTTTATAATTTTTGCAGGGGCTCTTCACCCCCACTCTAGCCGGCCTAGGGACCCAACAAGTAGTATCAGAGTTCAACCACCTCAGAAGGACTAACCGTTGACTGAAGCATCCAAATTAAGACGATGGTCGGTGTAAGCATTCACCCTCCAAAATTCGAAGGAGACTTTGAACAATGGAAACGCCGGATGAAGGTATTTTTTAAAACAGATTTCGACATTCTGTTAA
>JBBMJZ010250848.1:0-18790 GCA_037833815.1 Zingiber zerumbet
AAATTATTTATATGATATTTATAAAGAATCTAACATAAAATATGGAATACAAACTAATATTTTTGAAATAGAAAATACTAGTAGTAGTAATTTAAAACTTACAAAAGCACAAGTTTTATAAAAAGAATGAACGAAACCTCAACGAATATTCTCAAGTTCCACGTAGGAACTTGAGAATTATTTTATGACTTCTTTTGATTTTAATGAGGCAGATATCGAAGTAGATTTTGATGCCCTAAAGTCGTGGTCACATAAGGCTCAATGTTTTTCCTTCCTCTTTATGATTGCCAAAGAAATTTTAGCTTGTTTGGTGTCAACATTTAATTTGTTGTGAAATAGACGTTCAGTATTGACAGTAATATATTTGATGAACAATAATTAACTTTGTCTCCTGACTTGTTAGAAGCTTCATTACTAGATGGTCCAAGGAATGCATTTTCAGATAACAAAGTCGAAGAATTTAATATCAAAGGAACAAATACTATGTGAACGAGAAATAGAAGTGAGTAACAACATCATTTTATAAGATAAAAAGATAAATAGATAAGAGAATTATGTGGGCTTTGATTCCCCTATACCCTAAGGGGAATATGTAGGCAATTTAAAAAAGTGCAAGCCATTTTTTTATATATAAATTTATAATTTTTATTTTTTTTTAATATAACAATTTTAAACTGTGGTGAACCGTGCACGAACCGTGAACCGGCGGTTCTTGACTGTGAACCATGACCGTCTTGGACGGTTAAGGTTAAGGATCGACCCCCAGGAACCATTGAGCCGTTGGTTCCAAACCGTCGAACCGTTGGTTCTGTACCATTGAACTGTCGGTTCTAAATTGCGGTATGGTCTATCGACAATTGACTCATCCCGACTCAACTTAGTCCTCCTTTACTTAGTAGGGCAAGTCCTTTGGCCCAATTAATTCTATATCTTTTGGGCTTATGCCAAAACTAGGACTAGCACAACATGTAGAGTGTTAGGGCACGTGGACAGTATGATTATTCAGATACGGGATATGGGTGACGTGACTGTACAATATATGGAGTACAATGATGTGACATTTTCCCTATTATGACACGACATGCAATTAATGATGAAAGAATATCATTTTAGTCTTGTTATAAAAGGAGTCCACATCCGTGGGCCAAGGTACGTAAGTGTACACAAACCTATATAATTACATACACTCAACTATTGTTCATCTTCTTCATTTTTGCCTTGCCGGAAACTTTAATTGAGCGTCGGAGTCGTTAAGTTGGGGCACCACGGCCTTTATTCTAATACTCTTTTTCTCCTTGTCTCGCTCTTTCTAGTTTCGCTACCTCGTCCGACGATCAACTCTCCTTGGCATTCGACGACTTAGTCAACATTGAAGATAGTTGCCCGATGACTCACCCGTCAACGATCTCAAATGGAAACAAGCTAAGACAGAAGTGATCTTCTTGAATTGAACTTATGAGGATTATTGCATTCCTCTTACTCCGAATAAACTCTCTGTTGCTACTTGCTAAGTTAGGAGGTGCCCATTCATATATAGCTTTAGAACCATAATCATGAATCTAAAATTTTCTAACGATATCATAACCTTTCATTATATATATAATATAAATTTTAAAAATACTAATAATTATTTATACAATGGAAAAAAATCTTAATTTAATAAATTTAACACATTAGTAAAATTTAAAATTAAAATTTACTTTGACACGACAGAATTTGGATTCCCATAACCGAGTATGACTTGGATGTTGATGATCAGCCGTTCCTTGTGTTCTCCATGTCTAAGTTGAATTATTCTTGCACATAGTCAACAGTCTTGTCTTGACAAGGCCCCTAAGTGAGATTTTTGAGAGATAGGCAATAGAAAATAGTGGAATGAAATAGATGACCTCGTGAGAATTAGCATACTCTGTTCTCTCTAATTGTTTGGCTCATGCCACACAATTTGTCTTGAGTCGACCAACTTGACTAATTCAATACGTTTTCTTAGTCAAATTGAAACGTGGAGATCATTTGAGAAACTCCTCCTGGATTCTGGGAGCGAGCAGGCAAGCTAAGCTAAGCTAAGCTGAGGTAGAGGCCACAGTTGAGCTGCCTACCCAAAGACATGCAGTCCAACCATTGACTTGTACCTACTTATCTACTTTTAATCATCTAATCCAACTCCATCCACTCGAGCCATTGCCTGTACGTGGATTCATTCATCTCCGTGCATGCTCTCTACAATAGGTATATGTGCATGGTTGATGGTGCGCCAACAAAATCATTTGCATGCGTGCAAGATCTTGGACCATCAACCAAACTCACCATCCCCCATGAAATATATATATATATATATATATAAAACTACGTAGACAGGATCTTCTTGTATTTTCCTTAACTTTTTGCCTTTGATTTTCGGGCACCGGTCCACGGACCATGCGCTCTAGCTTAATTTGACCTGCAACTGTTTGATGATTTGCATGACGGTGATGATGGTATATAAGGCCGTGGGATCTCCCTGTTCTAGTCGCGAAAGGTAATGGATATGGATGGGCAGATCGCGCACGCGAGGGTCGGCCGCCGGAGGTGGAGCTGGAGAGAGGGAGGCGTTCGCCTGCGCTCGCGCTGCCGCAGTAGCAGCTTCCTTATGCCGCTGTTTCGGCGCCTTCGAGTCAAGCTCTGCGCGCTGTGCCTCCGTCTCCGGAGGTGTCTCCGAGCGGCGAGGAGAGGCCTCCGCGTCGCCGGCACTGGTTCGCGCCGGCGCGCCGCCGGGGGTGCGGCCGTGTGCAGCAGGAGCGAACTGGTCGACGGCGGGTCCTGCAGCCTCCGGTCCAACTCGTTCCATGCCGAGGCGATGATCAAGGAGTGCTTGGAGTTCATAAAGAGGTGTTCTTCCGCCGTCGCAGTGGAACAGACGGCGGCTGTGATGGCTGTTTAATCGATCCCGGCCGTAACCATCGAGCTATATCATATATTCCTCCATGTTCACTATTTTTTGTTTTTGTTTTTTTGTGCATCTTTCCTTGATCGATCGTATCAAGGAAAGTGTTGTATGTTGTAACAAGAAGATACACAATACAAATAAATCTTAGACCGTACTCAATTCATAATTAATGTCTTTTCCCTTCTCGAGTTACGCAGTTTGGTGTTTCATTATCAACATGATTCTTCTAAGAGTTTACCTTATAGTTCTCTCGAGTACGAAAGAGAATGGGTGACGTACACAAAGCTGTTCTTCTAAAAGAAACCAACAAATCCAAGAATCGTGTGATCAAGGGACCATAACCTACACTCACACCCACTAGTGTTTTTTTTTCTGGCATTCTCTTTTCTTCTACACTTGAATGAGTTAAGCATAAAAGGTTTTTACCAGAAAACTCTAGTGTCCTCTAACGCTAGCTTTTATATATATAATATATGATTTTTTTAAAATTAATATTTTCTTTAAAAAATATTATAATATTTGAGTATTTAAAATTTCTAATACATTATAATTTATAGAGCATCCAAACTGGGGTATTAAATAGACGTTATAATATCCATTTAACACCCCCTCTCCATTGTAAGTGGGCATTATAATGCCCGAGGAGAGAGGGTGTTCAAAGATTTGAACACCCTTTCTCTTATTTTTTTATATTATTTTCTTTTTTTTTAAATTGTAAATTTTTAATATTATTTAAAAAATAATAAAAGAGATGAATGAGTAGATGGTGGGTCTCATAAATAATGAGTGTTAATGTTAAAAGAGATGTGAGTGAAAGAGATATGTTGTTATAATGAGTATGTGACAGTGAACCCCATACCTTTTGATGAGGTGATGGATATTATAACGAATTAGCATTGCGGATGGTCTTAAGGAAGCTATTTTTCAGTTGAAACTTTGAAGATGTCAAATTAATATAATAATTATATTTTTCCAAGGATTGGATATCTCAACTCTAGTAATTAATTAACTTAACCCTAGTAAGTGGATCATGTCTTTAAGTTTTTTCACAATGGAAATAGGCTTCCTTAATAGTTAATAATTGAAAGAAGCTTGTCTAAATTAACTTAACCATAGTAAGTGGACCTTTCCTTGTTCGCTGGTGGAAAGAAGCTTGTAGCATGCATATTACATGTCTGATAGAAGTGAAACAAAAAGCCTCCCTAGATCGTCTTTATCATAGAACTTGACATATGGTGTAAAGGAACATGATGATGGGAAGTTTATTTAAATCATGCAACGTTAATCTAACATTTGAAATGAAATGAATTATACAAACTTGGAAGTGATTCATGTGAGTGGTCATCTCAGGGTTTGAGTGGTGTGAGTAGAAGAGATTAAGAGGTGTTATTTGCACACAAACTTCTTGTTTGTGTCCAAGTGTGGGTATTGAAGTAGGAGAAGAAATAGTAAAAGATGCTCGTCAGGGTGCTTTCAGGTAATGTAGGCAATGGATAACCATCCCTAGCTTCTCGTCGGGGTGATTCCCCTTGCTTGGCAGTGAAGTTTAACTTCCTTCACTAGACAAATTTTTCATGGCCGAGCATTAGCAACTTGTAAAAAATTCTTAACACGCGCCAAATGCACTCTGAAAACAAGTGTGTTTAGAAAAGAGGCACCATTGCAAATATACATATATATTATCTATAATATACAATAAACAAGCAATGACACCATCAGCACATAATTTAACAAACGTACAGGAACCTACTGTTTTCTTTGTCTCATTTTTCCTCTCCTTCTAGTATGTTTCCTGTTATTTCATATCCCTTCTTGCAATGTGCAAATAACCTAAAAGATCATTGGCACTAGCCTGTGGAATGCTCACAGAACCAGATCGTACTGAATAACTTAAAATGTTTCCTTATAGACAGATGAAAGTGGCATTGGGAAGGCATTCTCACAGTGTTTTATCGCTGATGCTCGCACATCTGGCATGCCTTGGCGGATTTGGGGTTGGCATAGGTGCAGTGATCGCAGGACCAGAAATTGCCCTCATCCAAGCTGTGACTGGGACCAGCTAATCTGGAGCTGTTTCCTGTTGCTTTAGACTTGCCGCCCTTTCCTTTTGAGCCCAAACCCTTGAAGCTTGAAGTTTTACTGCACGTGGCCTGGCTATTGGAAGAACCAACGTCCTTCAAACCAGTCTCCAGGGCTCGGACTAGGTTTTCAAAGTAGTTGCGAGTCACACTGAAATTTGAGCGAGACAACAGAAGGCAAATAAGAACTGTCATTAGAGAATGCATCGTAAGATATGATCCCCACATAGAAAATAAAGAATTAAAATGTGCATGAGTGTCCCATTGAATTTGGAGGACTCTGGGCGTGCAGATGAGAATAGCAATAAAGCAACTCAGAAGAAAGAAGGGTACTAAAATGTGATTGGGTGTCCCGTGGAGTAATGAATGACAATACACAATGCATTGCTAAATAGGTGTGCATTAACATCAAGAAATCAAGCAAATACCCACAATATGATATGACCTAGACCATCACGTCATCCGGTTCAGTGTCATGTAGAAGTAACTACAGGAGAAAAGGGACATTCCTTTCACCCCCACTAAGTCAATCAGGTACTTGTCAATTTTATGCACAACCTATGAAATCTCTAATATGATATCATGACAAAATTATTGAATCATGCAATTAGAATACACAATGAATTCTGCTACTCAAGAATCCTAATGTAATTTTATAACGTAGAGCAACTTATACAACAATTTAAGTGATATATTAAATGCCAAATTTTGCAGAGGTCGAAGGAAGCCAAACTCCAATTTGCCTATGAGACTTAAACAGAAGTACCTCGTCAAGCCAGCTAACTTAGTGCGGAAATCATTGAAATCCTTCATTGGAGTTTCTGCATCAAGGTATACTTGGAGCTCCTTCTCGGCACATTGATGAAGACGTTCCAATCCAGACTCAGCCTCACCTAAATAAGAAATAAACATAAAATTAGTTCGGTAGTAACATGTATCTTCAAGCTGAAAGAATTGGTCGATGCATACATACCTTGCAAATATTCAAAGAACTGCCGCTTTGCATGTTCATGCTCAGGAAGGTAAAAACCATAGGCATATGTCCATTTCAACACCCGCCTACACTCAACTATCTAATATTGATGACATGAGGTATGTCAGCACACAATACAGATATAACTGGACACCATTTCTAATTTTACCTGCAACCAGGCTTCTATTATAAACTTGAGCTGCGACTCAGGTTGGCTTTGCCGGTCACTCAGCTTCTCAAGCTGAAACATAGGAAACTCTTATAAAGGTTTTGTATTACAACAAGTAAGCACAGTGGAGAAAACTGTCAAGTAAAAAATGCCACCTCCAAGCCACGCTTACTTTAATAAGCATGGTAACAGTTAGAAATATATTTTCAGAACTACAACCCTATTAATACAATCAACTCTTTACCTTATAATTTTGCATGCTATGTAAATCTGACAGTGCCTTTTGCCTTGACTGAAAATAACAAAAGAATCTACGTTAGGTAGCAATTTGGAGAGATATAGTATTTAATTCAAGAGAAAGCAACTTGCACAAAAAGAGAAATAAGACCAGAATTAAGGGATTCAAGATTCAGGAGCATGCAATAAAATCAAGTGCTATTTTACCAGATGGAGTTCTGACAAATAATGAGAATAATGAAAGTACAATCTAAGTAAAATAAAGCATGGAAATATATTATCTAGAACTAAAAACTAAAATCTTTCTCCCTCGTAAAAGGCTTTGCAGAAGATTGCCTACAAATAGATAGCCACAGATAGCATTTGCAGAAGATTGTGTAGCTTTGCCTTCACGTGGTATATAAGCTACACATCAATTTTGAAATTAGACCTTTAAAGTTAAAACTATAGTTGCAATTTAAAAATGACTGAATATTGCATTTGCTGCTAGGAAGTAACATTTAAAAAGACTAAAATACATTACGATACAAACATAAGGGTAGTAATTATTAAGGATGCAAAATAGATTAAATGGCATGTGTTATCACATTTTTTATTTTATTAATTTGATGATAGATAAAAAAAAATACAAAAAAAATAGCAAAAATATATGATATTAGCACAATGTCATCACTTTATGCAAAACAACGACAATAACACCCCAGCCTTATCCCACAAAATGGTGTTGACTACTTTTGTAAAACATGAAATCTAAATATAATTGTAAATTTAGTTGTTTTAAATCTTAGATACTTCTTAGAGATGTGTTAGCGACATCATGTCGTTATCATGGTCAAACGGTTACCAAGCTAATGACCAACCAATCATGGGGAAATTTTAAATTTATCTTTTATAAAAAAGACATAAACGGTATATGTAATTTGTCAAAAATAAAAAAGAAGCATAGACAAAGTTCAAAGTAACATTCCATGTCAAATTTCAACCTCTCGCCAAAACAAACCAATTTTAGTAACATGTCGCAGTGATATTCCACATGCTTCTAGATAATTCAAAGTATTTCAAGAACAAATTGAATAAGTTTCAAACCTATAACAATCTACCACTTAATTTGTTTACCTTCAAATATAAGCTTATACAATTATAAAGTAAATAAGAATTTTAGAACAACAAGTTACAAAATACAAGTGACTAATAGGTATAGTTACACCCAAGGTTTAAAATTTTGAGTCATGTTAGAGTTTCAATTTATGACTGGACGATATGATTTCAGTACCCTATTGTGCTATGCTGATAAGGTTTCAGTACTTTTTTTAATATAAAATATATTAATTCCTTAATTCCTTTTTCTATATTTCCTAACAATCCATCTCTTACATCTTTAAAAAGATACTTAGTCTATATTTATCGAAGGGGAAAAATTAATGGAGAAGGGAAAGGGGAGAGAAAGGAGATAATTGTAAAAAAGTAAAAAAAAAATATACAAAAAGGAAAGAAAAAATAAATAAATAGCCAGCATTGTCAATCGGCCTCATGGCCAAGCAAGTCCGCTGTGAGGTTGTGATAGCTTCGCAACCTCACTGAGACCTTCGCAAGGTTGCCACGCCCATGTTGATGTCGGTCGGTGGACGAAATGGTAAATTTTACTCACGCCAACCTGCACGACTCAATATCTGATTCCATGGTTACACCTTCTAATGTCAACATTAGTTTCATACATCGTATGTGCATATTTGTTATTATAGCATCTTATAGAGATTACTTCAAGACATTAAATAATGCTCCTGGGGCATTTAGTGTTGAAATTGATTTCATGAGATGTGCAAAACTTAGATTAACACAATTATCCTGTGTACATCTCATTTTATCCAATTCTAGCATCATTCCTCTTTACTATTGATGCTTGAGCTGATGCATCTCCTCTTCTCATATCATTTTTTAGTGTTTCATCCACTCCCCATGATCCATTAAAAAAATCAAAGGATGTGTCACGAGAAGTGAGAATCTGCTTGTCTCCAAACTATGCCATTGCTTCTCCACTTTTCCCCTCCCCTCTCTTTTTAGTGTAAACACGAATTACTTATTTAAGGTTTTTAACCCCATATAATAGGATGGATCTAAAAATATATGAAGCATCCCTTCCAAACCATACATACGACTTTCATAGAATATGGCTTTGCACAAATTTTATATGTATCTATGAATGTCCTTGTCTCCGAACTATGTCATTGTTTCTCCCCTTTTCCCCTCCCCTCTCTTTTTAGTGTAAAGACGAATTCCTTATTTTAGCTTTTTAACCCCCATATAATAGGATGGATCTCAAAAAATATGAAAGATCCCCTCCAAACCGTACATATGACATTCTTAGAATATGGCTTTCCACAAATTCTATATGTATTTGTGAAAACAAATTTTGTTTACTCACATTAAATAGGTATCTTTTCTCTCCTTTTCTTATTAAGATAAAAAAAAAATCCCATTTTTTTTCCATATCCATGTGATTGATAAGTATTTAGGTCCATGTAGTATAAAAAAGAAGCACTATTAATCATTCTTATTTGACTTAGACTTCTTTTTTAAAATGGAGGTATAATAAAAAACAAATATGCAAAACTCAATCTCAACTAATTATCAGTATCAGCAACCAATATGTTCTAAGTAAAATAAATGTTTGGACCACTTCTATCGCAAAAGTGGAAGAGTGTAACTAATTAAAAGGATTGAAGATTGAAAGCTCACGTACTGACTGATTAGTTGCCCAACGTTCATAGTAATGAGTATATCTTTCCAAAGAATTTTTAGCCATTTCTCTTCTCCTTTCAGATTCATCATACTGAAAACAGTCATATAGCCAAAAAAGGAAATCCAAATTGTCAAGATTGTGAAAGCTATTTCACAGTGATAAAGAAAGTAAACCCATGAATTAAAATATACCGCTCCTTCCTGCTTTGCAGCTTCATAACGGTTACAGGCGTAAAAGCCACCAGTCCTTTCCCCATGTTCTGACCATGCACCAAGACATAGCCTACAACAGCGTTCATCATACAAAAGAACTGAACAAATAGAACAACAAAATAATGAGCATGCTAAGTTTGTGAATATCAAAGATTTGTACCAGCAAAACTCGAATTTACAAGGAGGTGTGCATGTAATATGCATGCATCCTTGGTTTTTCTCGATTGGACGCTTGCACTTAGGACAGGGTTTTGAATTTGCCAATATCCTAGAAACGGAAACAATTACATTACAATTTGATCAACAAATAAGATAACACATTTTTGTGAAAGAAAATACACATTATGGGCACCCAATTAAACATGAATTTTAAAAAGGTACAATGAGACTCAAATATCATTCAATGCACAACTATAGTGTCGACTGTTAAAGATAATGTTACAATGCTCCATGAAAAAGTTGCTGTACAAGTTAAATAAGTATTTTTTATTCTAAAAAATGAGGGAATTAAAAAGTGCCAGGTAGCATAGATAAGGAGTTTGAATTTTGGAAGTTATTGCCAAAATTGTAGGTTCACATCCCTCCTTCATGCCTCCTATGAAATAAATGAAAGGAAAGGAATAGAATGAACACCAAAGTCAGATATCTTCCTAGTCTTCTCCCTATCCAAAGTTGAAATATTGGATTAAACATTAAAATAGAAACACTTGAGGATTCAGTATATCAAACATTTAACTATAAGATCTATTATACTTCTGCCTGTAAATTAAATATAACGATTCAAGTTGCATGTGACATCTTTGCCTATATTAATTAAGTTACAATATCAATGGCTTTAGAATCAAGTTGCACTTGCTATCTTTGCCATATATTAGTTAAGTTACAACATAAATGACTTTAGAATCAAGTTGCAGATACCATCTTTGCCAATATATTAGTTAAGTTACAGTATCAATGGCTTTAGAAGCATGTTGCATGGGTCATCTTTGCCTATATGTTAGTTATGATATCAATGGCTTTAGAATTGTGTTCTTTCCTTATGAACTTGAAAAGACTAATTCATTTAGTTTTTGACAATAAGGCACATCTTAATAGATAATTGGGGTATTTTTAGTAATTCTAAGAAGATGTGTAAAAGTGCCCCGAAAGAGATGAGGGATAAATTAATATATATACATGTAGAACTTTCAATATTATAAGGGGATGATTTAGGTAAGCCAATAAACTAAAGTTACTATAAACATAAGGGAAGAAGTAGTACAAGGAGAGAAAAATATGTTGGTTCTTGTTTGTATATCTCTATTCTATACTTCATTGAACTCCTTTTTGTGGCTACTGCACAGCTACTTATTTATGTGGAAGCAAGCCATAAATGTTATAATTATATTTGCAGCAATATTCAAGAATGGTGCAAAAAATATTCTAATGCTTCAAATTTTTGTACCATTGGAGATGGAGCTACTTCACTGATTTGTACAAGTATTTTCTTTCATTGATTACTATTATATGAGATACATATGGTATGGAATTATTTGGACAACAAGATCATTATCGAACATTCCTCATGAACCTGAAAAGGCTATTTAATTTAGTTTTTGACAATAAGGCACATCTTAATGGATAATTGTGGTATTTTCAGTAATTATCGTAAGATAGGTAAGTTGCCTCAATGAGATGGGGGGATATAAATTAATAGATATATGTGTAGAACTTTTAATACTTATAAGGGGATCATTCAAGTTAACCAATCAACTCATGTTACTATAAACATAAGGGAATGCAGCAAAGGAGAGAAAAATAAATTGTTCATCATGACTACCAGTTCATATTCTCAGATTCAGCACTGTTTTTCAGGATCCATTTTGCCACTGTATCACAATCAACTGGCCGATGGGCTTCCTCGGTGCACTGTGATTTTTCATTTCAGCAACCCCAAATGTTAATGCAAAGGTAGATAAAAATAGAATAAAATCTAAGTATCCAGAATACTTACATTCCAACAGAAGCCATATGAACAATTGCAGCAAACATCATAGGTTCCACAGCCAATTACATACTCAACTGCAAATTCACAACCAGGTGCAGGGCACCATTTTGTCTGCATGAGGAAAATTATGAAAATGCAGATCAACCATAAATCTTCTTTCACAATATTTTCATCCTTATGTGAATCTAGAGCTAAGTCAAAAATATCTCGTAATATATCACTTGTTTCTGAAACATTACCTTTCTATTATCTTCAATATAAGATCTAAGAAGATAGCGAGAATACTTCTCTTTATCTTCATGACTAGCCAATAGATACATCATATCTTGACCAACAGCAGCGCCGCATAATGGATCTGGACACCTCAACATTAAGCATCCAGGGCCATCACTTATCGACGTGCCAATGTAACCTGCATTAGAAAGAAGAGATAAATGATTTTTCACATGGTAAAATAAATTTTTCAAGTCGTCTGAAACAAAACTTAGCAATATTGTAGAATTTGTAGTAGTTCTTTTTTCTAATGATTTACCACGTAGATAAACAAAAAGCTAGAGAATCACTTCTGAAGAGTCAGATAAGTTAACTACTAGTACACTGTTACCATCATATCCTCACTGCTGCCAAGTTAGTAAATGAATTACTAAATTGACAGACTATACTAATACAAATTGTCATAAATAGTATCCAGAATAGGAAGTAGGTACATCAGAAATGTATAATTGAAAAACGCATCTGATTCTGATCAAGATTGGCCAAGTTGGATCAGAATCTACCATAGCCAATTTCGAGAACAGCCAATTTCAGACATCATTTCAAAATCATGAATGAGCAAAAAAACAAGAACAGCAACTAGGGGAGAAAAGGAAAGAAGAAAAAAAGTGGAAATTGGTGGAAAGCGATGGAAAAAGAATGATGAAGTCAGGCAAGATTTGAAGAACCAGCTGATTCATTACAAAAACAACAACAATAAAAACCAGGAAGAGAGAAGAGATGAGCCATTGAACGCCTGCAACATTAGAGGAAAGGTGATGGAGAACCATTAGGTTGTAGATGGCAGAGGACAACCGGCGCAGGTTGGCCTAATCTTCAGTTGATCATATGTGAAGCAGAGAAGAGGTAGAGGATGTGGTGGTCAGCAAATTGCATGAGAGGCAATGTTGTAGACTTTAGGTTTTATTAATATTTAATAAATAAATAAATAAGAAATAAATTTTAAAAAAGGGCTGTTCAATATTTAAATAACAACAATAGTGTTTGATAAATCTTTCCAATAAAATTGTTTGACTACAAATTAATTGTATCTGAACTCTATAATCAGCATTAAGTTTGATTAGCACATCATTAATTAGTTTTAAAAATAAATGCTAATAATACTTGAAAATAATAATTTAAAACTTATTTTTATAAAATCTAGTATGCAAACTATTAATAACAATATCTTAAATACAAGGCAAACATAAACTATTAATTGATAATTTAAATGATTTATACTATTTAAGAGATATTATTAATTTTTAATTGTATCTTAATGTCTTTAAAATAACAGTTTATCAAAATATTGTTTAAACGAGCAAAGCAAGCGTCTCATGTAGAGAGAAGATCTCCTAGTCTACAAAAAAGTGAACCAGGGGATGGTCCACTCATAATTGCGGTCAGATCGTAATTGCGATCCGGCCGCAATTGGCTGCAATCCCTTCATGGGTTCACCGTCCCCATCAAGTTATAGTTTGGGACAGAGCGGGCGGTTGAAGGCCGCCAGAAGTGGGCAAGTGTCTAGGTTGCTCGGTGCTGAGTAGGGGGTGACCGGAGGCCGTCCGCTCAAACTCAAACTATAACCTGGTGGGACGGTGAACCCATGAAGGGATCGCAACCAATTACGACCGGATCGCAATTACGATCCGACCGCAATTGGAAGTGAACCATCCTCTAGTCCACTTTTTTGTGGACCAGGAGATCTGGTCTCTCTCATGTAGGGGAGAGGGGCTCTACTAACGTGCCAAAGTGGGAGCTTTTATTTGTTTTGAGGACAATTAATTAATAAAAGCATTATTAATTAATAATCAGATTTATTCAATTAATATTCCGAAAATTGTAATTTTTTATTAATTTGTTTAATAAAAAGCACTTACAATATTTTGATTAAATATTATGTATTATGTTCTTAATAATAACAATATAATGCATCATAATCTTTGTAATTATTAGATTTTTCCATTTTCTTTTTTGTTCAATAGCTGTTATATTAGTTTCAATTTTCTTTTGAAAATGCATTTGTTCAAGGAAACAAAAAGATAGTTTGCTCTCATGTTATCCAGAAAATAATGAAATAAACCAAACCAAAAAAACTTTTCTCTTCGTCTTATTAACAATATATATTTCTCACTTAATAGATTCAAGAACCTATTATCAGAAAGTCATGGGGTTAGGTGAAACCAGTGCTAGATTACTATGAACTAAAACTGTGATATCTAGAACTATTCTCAGGAACCAACTTACCTCTCCAGCAAGTACCACAAAAAGGATGACCACAAGCAGCAGAAGTCATCATGTCTTGAGTGTAGTTCTCAAAACAAATCCCACATGTAAGCTGCTACAATAAAAGATGTTCATGAATAACAAACAAAAAAAAGTCAAAATTAATTGCACTAGTCTGTCAAATAGAAAAACTCCATCTGCAACAGACATTAATAAAAAGTAACAACGTAAATTGCAAAGTCATCTAACTTCTCTATGGTTCTGCATTTTGACTGGCTTTTCCAACAGACCAACAATTTTTCGAACGTGTTGTTCATCTGCAAACCACTCGTCGTTTACTCGACTAACACTCCTGCAGAAGAAAAGGTTGACACAGAAGAGAATTGAAGTGTAAACAAAAGTAAAATGTTTCTCGTAAAAACAATACCGAGCAACAATATGGAGAAGAATTAACAAATTTATAAGAGCATCCACATCAATTATCTTAAATTAAACTTTTACCTTAAATTTTACATTTTGCATTAAAAAAACATCCGCATCAGCTACCCTACCCATTCCCTAAATATACATTTCATGAATAGTAGTTCTTTAAATTTAGGGAATGGATTCCATTCCCTAAACATTAAAATACTATTTCTCTCTCTAATAATAAAAAATTTCTCTCTCCTCCATCTCTCTCCTCCATCTAATAATAAAGAATATAAAGGAAAGAGAAAAAATAATAAAAAAATAAATATATGGCAAATTATAGGGAAGCTAATGTATTATGTAGTGAAAAATGGATATCTAAATTTAATAAAGTAATTCTTTTACCTTAAATTTTAAATTTTGGATGAGGATTTTGATGTGGATGCTCTTACACTAGATGCCTCATTTTATTGTAATGTGATCAGTCAATTCTTTTGAGGCCCCATGTTAGTGATTATTGGGAAGCAGTTCTATGAATTCTGTAATACGTTAAGAATGCTCCACCTGTAAATAATTGTGGTTATTTGAATTCTACAGTATCATGACTGTGGCTATATACGTTTTGGTGCACACAAGTACGGTTCTCCTATAATTGATTGCTCCATTTTTGTATATAGATTCTTCTGAAAGTAATTTGATACCTTAGAAGAGGAAGATACAAATTGTAGTGGTGAGGGCTAGTGCAGAGATTGGCTACACTTTTCCCACACGGGAGTTTATTGTGCTTAAGCAGTTGATGAATGAGTTGGCGAATGCACCAAATGAACCAATTAAACCACAGTGGGAAAAGTAAATTGACATAAACATGGCTTTTGACCCAATATTTCACAAAAAGACAACATAAACAAATTGATTGTCTCTTTGTAATATGGAAATTTGAATTCAAGGAGATCATCTGTTAGTTCCAATGATCAATTAGAAAATTCGTTAACTGTCTCTTAAAGTTCTTAGAATTGAATGCATGTATAACAAATTGGACCTTTATAATATTTTTTGTGCCAACTTAATGGGAGTATGAGAGGCCTAGTTTAAATTTATTTTTGAATTGATTCTCGCTTTGTATAAAAATTTTAATTCAAGGAGATCATCATTTTATGTGTTGGCTCCAATGATCGATTAGCGTTGAATAAGTTTATAACAAATTGGGCCTTTTTAATGTTTTTGAACCAACTTAAGGACAGTGTGAGAGACTTGGTTGTGCATATACCCAACTTAAGAGTTGCAAATGTAAATGGTGATATGCTAACATATGTAGGTAGAGGGGATTTTCTTGGGAGAAAGCCCTAACTAGTGATCCTCAAATTTAACATCTACGAAGTCAGAGTTGCCTGCTCCCCTTAGTTGGAATTCTCTTGCAAGCTTCAATGGCTGCTAAAAGGCTGCCTCTGTATCTATCTTGGTGATGGAACTATTGTATCACAAAGAAACGTACACAAACTAAGTGTTTTTTGGCAAAAGAGATGTTATCAATCTTGTTCATGTAAGTGCACTGATAACCAATAAGATCTGCACCTGATGGAGGATAATAGCTCAGATCAGTAGTCGTATGTCCTTGAATATTTTTTTCCCATGAAGTTAATCAACTTATTATTGGTGTTCAACTACAAACACAAGTATCAGATTGTTAATCAGTGCACTAAGCTGTTCCTTGCATATGATACCTTCAGAGCAAGATCATTCAATAGTTTCATAATTGTCAGAAGGTCCATAAACTGTGGTTGAGTAAGCTATAATATGAATTATCTTTTATCATAGCTGGTAGTTCAAATGAATCAATTTCCACATCCCCATAGCTTAGACAAGCCATTACTGAAGGTAACTTTCCTTTATGAATATCTTTCCCCAATTTTCTCTATCTATAATCATATATTTTGAAATGAAAAGGTCTTGTTTATTTTTGTGTTCATGATTTAGTGGATACTTCCATTTTCTGTCTCTTTTCAAGGTTTCCATATTTACAAGAGGTAGGAAATTTTTATGCTTGTATACTGTTAGCGAGGAATGAAAAATCATTTCTATGACTTTTGTGCAGATGGAGGTTTGATAATGGTAGGAGATGGTATTAATGATGCACCTGCCCTTGCTGCTGCAACTGTGGGTATTGTGCTAGCTCAACGTGCAAGTGCAACAGCTGTAGCCGTCGCAGATGTGCTATTGCTGCATGACAACATTTCTAATGTTCCATTTTGTATTGCTAAAGCTCGTCAAACAACTAGTTTGGTACTTCTCAACAACTCCAGCATTGTTAAAAAAAAAATTGGGGTTAAATGTTCAATAAACTAAATCAATTTCTGATATTTGCAGGTGAAGCAAAGTGTTGCACTTGCTTTATCTTGCATTATCTTTGCTTCTCTTCCTTCAGTACTTGGTTATCTTCCTCTGTGGCTGACGGTTGGTTCTCTGTACAACTGTTATATATATATCTTACCTATTCATTATGGATGCTTATCATTAAGATTGTTCATGGTTTCAAATTTTTTCTGTCCCTTATTACTTAACATGATCACCAATGTCAACATTCGTGACAGTGTTGATGGTTGGACCATTCTTTAGAGTGTAGATATAGGTTATTTCTTTTAATCTCTAGGTTTTTCATAGTAATTTTAAGCACATGTCAAATTATACATGATTTTTGGTCCAAAATTACATATTTTATGTGTTTATGCATCTATCCCTAAGACCTCTATTTAAATATGTCAACCATTAATTGTAATGGAACCATACTTTTTTATTCTTTTGATGTAGTCATTTGCTTCCCTTATAACCTTGTCCTACTTAGATGAAATATTGCATGTACATACTCCACATATAAGAACAGTGACAATTTAATAGCCATCTTTGTCTTCCAAGAATGGTAAAGAATTTACTTGGCATGTGGTCAAACTAGTAACTTAAGATACATGTTCGTGCTGGTATGACCTAAAAATTAAAAAGAAAAACGGAATACTTGTTTGTATGTTATAAATCTTGCCTGGAATTATGGTATCATTCAACTTTAAAAAGCAGTCATGCAAGATTCCACATATTTCAACACTGAGAAAACCTTGTTTTGTCTTTACACTGAGGATGCCCTTTGGCAATAGCATCTTCATCAATAATCTCTCAAATACATGTACTTTTTGGTTAGTCCATATATTAACTAGTGATGCCACTTCCATCCCCCAACGTGACTCATCATGTTCATTCTATCACTTCCAAGTTGAAGATACATCCTATGACAATGTCTTCTATAATCACCATCATGCTGATCAGTGATGTTTATTATCTTCTTCTTATTGATTACAGACGTCATACATCTCTAATGATTGCTGCTCAAGCTTACTATTAATAATGAGTTTCCCTCCAACTAGTTTGATTAATTATAATCTTGATTGCAGTACTAAATTAGTCAAGCACACAATGGCATGTTCCTTGGCTGAATAGTCCATCTATCAACCACTTATGCCACTTCCATCTCCCAACCATTTAGTGATTCATCAAGTTCATTCTATCCCCTCCAATCAACTATTTAAAGATTTATCCTATGGTGATGTCTTCTTTAATCACCTGTATGCCGATCAATGATGTTTGCTATCTTCAACTGATTGCTTACGGATGCCATACATCTCTAATGAGTGTTGCTGAAGCTCACTATTAGTGATGAGTTTTTCACAACTATTATGATTTAGTATTGATTGCAGTACTAAAATAGTCAAGCACACAATGGCATTCCTTGGCTCGATTAGATTGGACAACATGTTGCTGTAACATAAGGAATACATTGATCATTAATGAAACTTTATATGGAAAAACTTATTCGTCTTGGGCTTCTGTTTTTATTGAGGGTTGATATCCATGAAGCATCTAGAACATCATCTTAAAATTTAATTATATCTATGTTGGATACCAATGAAACTATATGGAAGAATTAATACTCTGCTTTCACTTCTAGGACAACCCTGAGGCCCTTTATAGTGGAAGTAAATGCTATGAAAAATCTATTCCAAGTTGCACTTTTTAATTCTATCCCACCAAATTACTTTTAATTTATCCTACCATTTGTTTTTCCATAAAGTTGAGTAATTATTGTGTGGAATTCAACTATAATTATGCTTGTTAATGGGGTTATCAATTTGCTCATGAAAGTTTATTTATTTTTTGTAGAAGTTTATTATTTGATTAACATTTCTTCAGCCTAGATGAAAACATTGAGGTCACATTAGACCTTGATTAAGTGCAAAATTTTGTCAAAACTCTCGTACAATTAGTACATGAGAACATCTGTTTTCGGAATATGCATTTCATCTATGCGTGGCAAACATAAACATTTTTGGTACTAATTCTTTAATGTAATGAATTTGAAAACTATTCTATGGATTATTCTTAATAATTATTAAATTTCATAATTGCATATATATATATATATATATATTAGTCTACACATCTCATGGTGCACACCTTGTGAGTACCAAGTGTATTTTTTTTTTTAGAGCTTGGGGTTTAGTGTTTAGGTTATAATATTTAAGCTAAAGAAATTTAAAAA
>JBBMJZ010250952.1:0-18785 GCA_037833815.1 Zingiber zerumbet
ATGCTGCTTGAACGCGTTCAGAATACTAAACGCGTTCAAGCGGTTATGAATGAACGCGGCGTTCCACAATGCCGCGTTAAAGCAACAGTGGCGTTATAACGCCGCTTTAACGCGGCGTTGTGGATGGCCTAAGATGTGAAGTTTACTTGGAGTGACAAAATCAAGTTTAAGAGAGAGTGTTGAAAATTAAACACTATTTTGGACTACTATGATTGAGCTAAATGAATTAGATTAAACAAATAAGCCTATGATCTAGAATAGAGTAGCTTATTCTAGAACATTATGGAGAATTATCTATTCTAATATATTATAGTGGAATAGTTTAGAGAGTTCTAAATAGGCTTTAAGAACCATTAGATGGAAGATGTGTTGGCATAGTCTTAACCATTGGTTAGGACGAACAACTAGTATAAATAGGAGTGAACTCTCAGTTTGTAACAAAATCAAGATTTCAAGTAAAGCAAAGGTTTCAATACAAGTTCAAGTTCTCTTGTTCTCTCTTCCATCTAAGTGAAATTCCTCTTCCATAAGCTTCTCATTCCAACAATGTGTAGGTTGGCTTAGTTCAAGCATAAATTTGTGGGGAGCTTTGATCTTGAAATCAAGTGTGCACACAAACTAGTTTGCTTCAAGCCTATTTCTTAGGACATATAGTTCGAGTTCTATCAAACTCTTCTTTAATGTGGTTGAAAGAACGTTGTGTTTAACCATTAAACTTACTGAGTTTTGACCTAGTAGTCAATAGAAGATCAGCTATGAAGGGTGCAAGCATTGTTATATTTTATTCATCAAGAAAAGACAGAAAGCTAATCACCTGATTTTTGCTGATTAAGTAGGCGTGGAATGCTGTGAGCCCGCCAACAAACCAAACCACAAAGAAAATATAGAGAATGAGTGCGAGTGACACAAACTGGCCGCTCATGGATTTCCACACCGAATTGTGGTAGTTCTTCTTTTCTTCGAGAATGTTTAGCCACGAGAAAGTGAATACGTAAATGCTGAGGAGGGTCGAGGACAGTATAAACATGAAGAAGAACCGATAGTTGCGCTGCAGATCACATTTCAGAGAGTTACAAAAAAAGCATAAAAAGTGTTATCTTCAGCCAAAAGTGATGCTTATATATAATCTCACAGAGTGGCTTGGCTTACTAATCCAATGCACTGGCCAACCCACGGACAGTGGTGATCAAACTTCTGCACGCAGTTGTTGCAGATGGCACAATGAGAAGCTCGAGGCGGACGATACAGCAAACATGTCTCACAGTACTTCACTCTCACACTAAATCCATTGACCTCGACTTCCTTGGTGCGAGGCAGCCTGAAGTTTTGACTGGCTGATCCATTGGGCCATTCCATGGTTGGATTAGTGCCGCCGTCAAATCTTTGTTCAAATTCTGGCGCCGGCCACAGATTCCGCGGCACTATGCCTGGATCTCTACTAGAAGTCAACATCAAGAAAGTCAAGTCCTGCATAGTTATTAATGTATAAAGATATGTTATCTGCAAACTTATCATGTCGAATCGAATCTACACTTTGTGTTAGAAAGTAGCTAGCTAGCTAGCTCATGATGATCTCTTACCGCGACTAGGAGAATCATTGCGACAATGAGCACTGGGTACCCAAGTATATGATGGCTTTGGGGTTGAGTTCGGTTCATCTCACGGTTATGGATTTTGACAATAACTTGAGTACAAAATATGATTGTTGGGGTAGCTATCAGAAACATCGATAGGAATACTGAAGTAGCATCTGGACCAAATACCAACCTTCCACCACACAGGAACCTCTGAGAGGACATAACTCTAGATCATAATTCATAACAGAAAGTTGAAGAGAGAGAGAGAGAGAGAGAGAGAGAGAGAGTCTCAGGTCGATCGAAAGAATAACGTGGGGATCTCTTAATCTTACATTGTTTCCGTGCCAAACTTGATACAGCCTCTTCAGTCTGGGCGATTCCATGGAGATCAAAAACTGTATTTCAAAGGAGATTTGGAATTTGGAAGGTCGAATGAGAGAGAGAGAGAGAAAGAGGGAGGGAGGGCGAAGCTTCCCCTCCAGCCTCTCTATTGCTCTTCTCCTTTGGACGTTTGGGGTGGGTCACGACTAGCTGCCCCCATCCTTGTTTGGATCTTTTTCCCTGCTTAATTAAGGCAATGCCTTTGTTCTTCTCCATTAACCAATTTGCCTACGGCATTTGCGCAGGGATGCAACGATGGTGAAGGCACCGACAATAAGCATGCTTTTTTTACAAGCCATTGTTATGCGCGATGGAACGGTGGAAAAAAGCGACGACATCAAGATATAAAGGCCGAGCATATTTAGGCAGAGCTCGTTAAATTTAATGAATCTAATACGCACTTTTATCTTCTAAATAAATCTAACCATAGAATAATAATAATAATAATAATAATAACACTTTTTTAATTTTTATTAAACACTATCTATTTTCAATTTTAAATATAATATAAAACCAACCAAATAAAAAGGTTAATCAATTCTAAGGTCTATTTAATTCTGTTTTTAGAGATATTTAATTGTGAAATTTGGAAATTTTAGGATATTTGAAAAATGGGATGTGTAAATGACGACGGCTACTACGACTTCGAGTCGTCTTGCAGAAACCCTAGCCTCGTTATCTTTGTCTACGCCGCCGTGGCCAAGAAGCGAAAGCTTACCTCGCCCGCTGCGGCGGCGAAAATGCACGCCGAAGCGGGTGCCTTCGAGGAGGAAGCATCCGGAGATGTCCCGGTCACTGAATTTCAAGAGGGACAACATCCGTCTGGAGCTGACTCGGACCCCCCAGATCCATGATGGCCTCTCCGCGGACCTTGACGTAGGTGTCGCGGAGGTGGGAAATGGCGTCGAAAACGCGCATAAAGGCGGAGTCGACGAACACGATGAGAACGACAGAGACCCGGCCTCGATCCAGAAACTCCTCGAGCCCTTTCCCAAAGATCACACCATCGAGCTTCTCCTTGACGCAGCCGTGAAGCACCCGGACTTACTGTCGGAGATACATCGCATCGCTGACCTCGATCCTGCCCATCGCAAGATCTTCGTCCACGGCCTCGGTTGGGACACCAGCGCTGAGATTCT
This sequence comes from Zingiber zerumbet, assembly GCA_037833815.1. Taxonomy (NCBI): domain Eukaryota; kingdom Viridiplantae; phylum Streptophyta; class Magnoliopsida; order Zingiberales; family Zingiberaceae; genus Zingiber; species Zingiber zerumbet. The sequence goes on from JBBMJZ010250952.1 coordinate 3,098, forward strand.
TACTGCTGCTTTTCGCCAGTATGGCGAGATCGAGGACTGCAACGCGGTCATGGATTAAGCGACTGGCAAACCCAAGGGCTATGGGTTTATTCTATTTAAGCATCGGATCGGTGCCCGTCGCGCCCTACAGACGCCCCAAAAGAAGATTGGCAACCGGATGACTGCCTGCCAGCTCGCCTCAGCTGGGCCTGTTCCGCCACCTGCTCCTCAAGTGTCAGACAACACACAAAGGAAAATATTTGTAAGCAACGTCAGGGCGGAGCTTGACCCTCAAAAGCTACTTCAGTTCTTCTCCAAGTACGGGGAGGTCGAGGAGGGGCCTCTAGGACTGGATAAGGTGACTGGAAAGCCCAAGGGCTTTGCTTTATTTGTTTACAAGACGATTGACAGTGTGAAGAAAGCATTGGAGGAACATCACAAGAATTTTGAGGGTCACTTATTACATTGTCAGAAGGCAATCGATGGGCCAAAGCGAAATAAGCCGGGATTTCAGTTTCATGGTTCTGGCGCTCAACATGGTCGTCTGCATCATGGGGCTGGTCGAATGTTTGGGCCAAATTTGCCAACGAGTGATAATTCTCCATTTTTTAGTGGAGTTGGGAGTCATCTCTCAAGTGCCACATGTGCTGGGCACCTCATGGCTCCATCAAGTTCTGGAATGGGGTTTAACCAGTCTATTCAGCCAGCAGGTGCAATGGCTTCCGGGTTGAATCCTGCATTGGGGCGGGCTCTCACTGCTTGGCTTGCTACCCACGGATCTGGGTTAGGCTTGACAAACATCCCGGGTAATTTTTGGTCCAGTGGGGTGGTAGGAACTACTGGGACATTGCCAAACAACTCTGGGCATGGTTTGCGCAATGGTGGTTATGGTGGTGGTGGTGGTGGGGAGAATGTGAATTCTGGGATGATGGGAGGTTATGGTTCACAGGGATTTGCGCAAGGTGGATTTGGAAATTCCTCAACCGCACAGGGAAGCTCTTCTAGGAGCCAAACAGGACACGGGCAAACGGTTGGCCTAGGCCCTTACCTGGGTCGTTAGATAATCACAGGTATAACTACTATCAAATTTTAACAGTATTTACTGACCTTTCGCTTATATTTGAACTCGAATCTGAATCTATTAGGCTTTGTTTACTGGGATTGTGAGGATAGAAAATGAGAGAAGAGGATGTGGGACAGAAACATGAGGAATAGAATGAAAAACAATTTCCTCTCCCATACGATTACTTGTATAGACAGAAAAAAAAAGAGGGAGTGAAAAATACCATTTTTTATTGTCTAGTTATCATTTACTGACAGAACAAACTGCCAGTTAATATTTGCCAATGTTGTCAACCAGTTTGTTACTAATTGGCTGACGTTTATGAGTAGATTTAGCATTCATTCAGAAGCACTTCTTCCTTCCAAATTTTATTTTGGGGATACGATTGAATGTTTTTTGTGGTTTGTATAGTAGGAGCTGCAACAACATGACACTATGAGCAATACAAACTAGTTTCTTTTTCCTTCTTTCTCTGTCTATTGGCTTGCAGTGGCAACTATTAGTTGCCCTGTTGGTTCCTGATATTTTCCTGTGCAATTGTACCCTAGTGAACTCACTCCCTACCTTATAGGATTGTCTGATTGTTGTTGTCAGCATAGTTTTCAGAATCATATGATTCACAAATTATCAAACAACACAATGTGGTTCGTATATAAAACAATAGGGTTCTTGCATATGAGTTGGAAATAACTGTTACGATTGAGTTCAATTCAATATGAATCTTATATTTTTATACAATTCTGAAAATTAAAAAAAAACAATTAAAAGTTAAATTTAACCAATAAAAAAATAAATTAAATGAAATGTACTATAAACTAAACTGAATTAATATAAAAGAAAGGAAGAAATGATGAATTTATATTATTCAATAGAAGTATGTGGTTAAATAGAGTGAAATCTCAAAGTTGACTATGATATGGATGAAAACATCTCCTCAAATTGAGACACGAAGTAGATGATAACCAATTATGAACTCATCATCGATTAAGAATGAATAAATCCTTTTATATTGATAAATTGAATGACAATAAAAATGATATGTTAGTGAGTTAGAAGTCATGTTAAGTCTAAGTTACCTACCTTTGATGACAATGATTTCTGTAAGTCAAAAACATTTGGTGAGTAAGTTTTCTATTACTTATTTCATTTATATTCTTAATAGAATGAAATAAATTATAAATTGTACATTCTTATTAGTGGGACGCATGAACTTGTGCAATTTTGTTATGAATCAAATCAATTTGTTCTATATTGTTCATCCCAAAGGGGAGTCCAATCCAACCCAAAATGCCAAGGCACTCCCGATGTATTTAAACATAATTTAATTCCTCACAACATGACATCTTTTTATCAAATCTATTCTATTATGTTGTCAAATGAAATATTATATTATTTTACATATTATTAGATACCAAACTTATTCTGAATTAAGTAAAATTGTTTTTAATAGATTTTATAATTTTTATCTGAACCTTAGATTGACGGTTCGATACAATTGATGATTCAACAATTAACAAAACTGATTCATGATATGAACCTCGATTTGACAACTTCCATTGATTTTTTTTTGGTTTTCTTACTAACTTTAGAATTTCAAACAAATTGAGGAATTGCGTTTGATGTGTTTGAAGGCACACACTAATGCTTCAGTTCTATAAGCTCTTTGCTATTCTTGGATCTTTCTCAATCATAGTTGATTCCTTCCCCTGTTTACTTGTGTAGTTTATGTTTCCCTTTTCCAAGTCCCACCGTTCAATTTTTTTTTCTCATCCATAATGTTTTTTTTTAAAGAAGCCAGAAAAGTGTAGCTAATTTAATTTACTTGCATGTTTGATATTTACCTGTCATAAACACACCCTTGAGTTGGGACCCACTGAATATAGTGCAAGTGTACTGAAAAGCTTTTCACATGAATCAAAATTTATCTTTCCTAAATTTAATGAGAAATTCCATTGAGATCCACATGGGGCCTTTGTATTGATTTCTATAAAATACAATTGTCTGATAAGTTCCCAATAGTCAACCATAAATAGTTGCAAGTCTCGTGACTAATGTTTCAAGTTAATTCTCCTGTAAATCTCAATTGTTCAACAGATTATTAGTTTATTACTTTAGTGAACTTACCTTTAATTAAGACATTTTGGTTATTTATGTTGATCATACTTTTAGTTAGGTCATCTTGGTTGTTTATGTTGTGAAGAATGATATGCAACTGTTTGGTCATAGTTCATCAGAATGGTTGCTGTGTTATATCGTCAATTTCTGCCATGATAAAATACCACGGTAACTTTTAAAATGCTAACCCAATTGGTAAAACATTATATTTCCAGCAAGTATTATGAGTTTAGTTTATATTTTCAAAATTGCCAAGTTTAGGGAGTGAAGTATTATCATTAATCTTAAGTTTTTCTCTACTAAACCTATTTATTTCTGTCAAAATTATCTGGCCGTGAGATGATTAATTTTGAATCAAAATTTCTGGCAGCCTCTTCCTGTTATTGTTTTTTTTAAATCCTTTTTTGGCAGCATTTTGAAAACCTTTTGTGCAAATGTTTTCACACTTAATTATATTGCAGATCCTTTCTTGGCGCATAAATCTTTTTTGTACTGGAATGTTGCTCCTTCTGAAGTTCCTGCTTCTGCGATCAATAAAATGATTTTTTAACTTGTTTTGCAATAATTTAAAATGATGTTTTGAGCACCTTGGTGGTAAAATGTTTATCATGATCCTTTTGACTTATGCAGTATTTTGAGTTACTATATGGGCCTATTTAAATCCTCTGTCCTCTGAATGGTTTCTTGTAAAGACCTTGCTGTTTTAAAACTCAAGATTTTTTTTTAGTTTATTATTATTCTGTTACTAATACGTTTACTATGGTTCTACCATCAACATTTTTCTAGTCACGCAATTGGTAAAATTGGCAAGAAATTCTTTCCACTTTACTTATTGGTGTTGGTTTATGTACTGAATTCTCTTACAAAATGATTTTTTTTTTTAAAATTAAAGGTGCTGTTTGGGCTGTAAATGGTTACATAATCTACTAATATTTTTGGAAAAATAACTATTAAACTTATCAAAGTACATTTTTGTCTTTCAAAAATGTCTATTGATTACAAATGCTATGATTTGGCTGCTTGGCCAAAAATTTGATTTTGTTTTAAGTTCTTGATTCAGTTTCTTTTTCTTGATTCACCATTTTGCACCATAGCTCTTGCCCTACTGGACCAGTGGCCTTAACATATTTTTGAAATAAAACTTACATTGGAATTATTATATTGTGCAATTAGGCACTGAAAGTAGATCGCATGATTTGGTGTCAACTGTCAGTACTTTCCCTTTCTTTTCAGTGTGTTTCTTCTCTGCACAGACCACCTATAAGTTTTGGTCAAGTTGGAATAGTCTGTTCGTTCATTAAAACTATTCATTATTGGCCATTCTGAAATCATTATTTATTCCATTATGTCCTTAAATTCTGTAAAGTTTTCTAGTCTGAATTGGCAACAGCTTGTATTTTTGTCATTATAGTGTCAAGGCTTCACGAGTCATAGAGATGTAGACGATCAATTCTTAGATTGGATAAGTTGTTTGCAGACAATCAATCCTTAGATCAGGATAGCCACCTTCTCTCGCTTGAGTTCTGTGTACCTGAGAGGAAGGAAGAAGAAGGCGAAAGTGAGAAGAGAAAAAGGGAGGGAAAGGAAATGGGCAAAGCGTGGAAGAATTGACTACCATAGCAGTGAGAAGGGAAAGAGTGAAAGGAGGTGACAGTTAAAAAGTCATTTATCTCTGCTTTTATTGGACATTACTGCTTCCGGAGGATTGTGAGGAGAGAGGGTTGCATTGAGGGGCTTATTGGACATTTTCATCCTAACATGTTCCATTCTGCTTTTGCTCGATTTTGGACTGAGTATCTTGAGGATTATGAGGGTGGAGATGAGGATAAGGAGGAGCATCATGATGAGGATCCAATAATAGTACCATTACCATTTGTAGCTCTCAGAGGATGTCAGGATGGACACTCTAAGTTGGAGACAGACTTTTTGACACATTATCATGTGTTTATTGCTTGTCACATACGTTCAGTAGATGAGTGTGAGCTTGATTGCAATTCAAGTTGCAACAACTTCATGAGTAGGATGAAGAATACTGGAGATAGATAATGGCCATGTTCCAAGTGTGGAACTTAGGATGTTAATTCCCACTCGAGTAGTGTCGTATCTTAGGGGCATCCTAGTGTTGTGGAAACAAATGCTCCTAGATGGTTAGATTTGTATATGTTGTTTTGATGATTTTGGTAAAGAGTTTAAGTTATGTTTGACTTGTACCAATGATATATATACATCGTGTGCCCAAACTTAAAATATTGCACATAAAACTTGCGGACTTGGTTGACTTGACACAGTATGTTGGTTGCGCTCAGCGGATTAAAGGCGTGGAATGAATGTCTAAGCTTTGGCGGAGCTTGGAGGACAGTCTAGAGCGTGTGGGGTGTTTAAGTGGTGATGTACTCATAAGGATGAAGGATTAGACGATGTGATGCAAGCTCAAGGTGCTTGGTGTATTTGATTGACTATAAGCGTTGCATGAAATGGGCTTTAGAGCAATCGACGAGCTTAAGGCATGGAGATATGAGAGTGAGGGAGGTTTGTCTTTGGGTAGCAACATCAAACACAATGTGCTGGGTAGGGCAGACTACCTAATTGTTTATTTTGAAACCTTTGACCAAGGGGTTGCTAGTCCCTAATATTTTATGGATTTAGCTTTGCCCTAGGTCTTTGCATAGGCTATAGGGGGCGTAAGCCAAGTGAAGGAGAATCACTTGCAATAGACTAAAACATGTTAGTTGATTAGGAAGTCAATTAAGTCTGAGAGTCTGCGAACAAAATGATTCTGTTAGAGCAATAGTAAACTAGATATGACTTTTAGTTGACTAGCGGCTTTAATATTTAACTAAAGGTAAACAATTCCATGACATAGCCGACTGGAGAAGCATTCCAATTGACTAGAGGTAGACAAAATTGATCCATTGAACATCTTTGTACTTGTAACTTTGCATAAAATCTTTCTTAATTCTCATGCGAACAAGTAATAAGTGCTCAAAGCTTCCAAGGGAAGATGAAGGTTTCAACAAAAGTCCTTTGTAATTTCCTTCTCACTTGAGATATTCATTTCATCATCTGTTTGAGAGAAGGGACATATTGTTTACTTCAACATCTCTTATGAACAAGTAATTTTAGCGGATATTGGAGCGTGATATATTAGGTGCGCCATAGGCTATGGATTAGAAGCATACTCTTTGAATTACGTTATATTGTAATGTATTAATATTGCGGAATGTTTTATTCTTATTGTTGCTGTCTCTATTCTTGACACGACGACTGAATACACGTGAGCACTCATATTCTACTAACAATTTATATTGTCTTTGTATTTGAAGGATATTTTTTTTCTCTAGTCAAACGTGTTGACCATTCACCTATGAAATTTAGGTCTACCATCTCATTTAATTACCTTATCTGATGTTATACTTTCAATATTTGATGTTGTGCCTTGGATATTTGATACATGACCACGTATCCGTTTTGATGCTTTTCATATTTAACTAGTTCTGCTTGGTTGTGTATAATTGTGCAGGACTTTTGATATTTAATTACTCCTCTTTATTGTATGCAGATGCTTATCTTCTTGTATTGTTTGTTTATTTTCTCGGTTATCTTCTTGTATACATTACTACTATCATGCTTTATTTTATTTTTTTTACAAGTGTGTTTGCTATATCATGATAATTTTTACTTCTTTGATAGTCGATGTTTGTCAAAAGAGTAGTTATTCAAGTAAGCTTTCCTTGGTTTATTGGCTTGTCATTCTTGTTGAATGCTAATGCTACTTAATGTGATATTGTGTTATGTTGTGATCATGTATATTGTATGGTGATATTATTGTGATATATCATATTATGATCATGTTCATGATCATGATCGTGATCGTGATCATGTATAGATCACTGCAACTCTTGTTTATGTTGTTGGAGCGGCTAGCGTATGGAGAATGGAGATGTTTCTATATACAGTGGGGATTGTAAGATTTTCGTCAAAGAGGTAGAGTTCTGCCTCAAGAAGTAGGCAACTTGAGGGTGTCGTTTCCTTGTTTAATAGCTTGAATTGAGAGAACTCAAGGACCTAGATCCAATAAACTTGCGTGTCAGTAGCCTAATTCAAGGGCGAGTTTCAAGATAGGTTTAAGAGCTTTGGGCTCTGTGAGTGAAAATTGGTTTGAGTTGAATCTAATTTTCATTCATCCTTACTATTGTTTATACCTATTTAAGCTAGTTGTCAAAGGATGATTGTCGGTGCCTTGCGATTAGCAATAATAATAGGATTTTAATGTTTGATTAATGCATTTAAGTTAAAATTGTAAGTGGAGCTGAGTGCTACCATTCAATGTGCCAAAGTAACGAGCATAAAAGACTCATTGAAGACTACTAATTTTGTATCTGATTGATGGGTTTTTGTGGAGCTTGTAAGTTGGCTATAAGGGACTTTTGAGATTATGCCAGTTGACTAAAAGAAAACATAATCCTTTTGTTCCTAGGCATTTGACCATACAGCCAACAAGATTGAAAAATAAAAGTATTCTATTCCTAGGTCAGTGCCAGTGATTGTTCTCTAGGCAATCAATCAATTAACATGTTTCATATGGGCATCAATATATAAGCTTTATGGAGTTTGTTTGGATTCAATAAATGATCTTACTGTTCGTTCCTATTTGATCATCTTCCTTCTGTAATTTGGCTTTTTTTTTTTTTTTTTACACTTCTCCATGTCACCATTCACGCAGCCCCGCACCAACTGTACGAACACACGTAGCCACCGCCCGCTCCCTATGACCATTCATGCAGCCAAAGCATAAAACGGTTTCGCAAGCGTCCAAAACCCCCCGATAGGAGATAACGAGACGACGAAAACGTACCCGAAAAGGAGCACAAATCCTTCTATAAATGCGCAACGGACGAGACTCGTATCAAACGGTCCGTTACAAGGTGACAGTGGGCGGTTGCAAGTGCAACTCCATCCACCCACCAACACATGCGCCACGTCCTTCCAAATCTGACTGTAGCGGCCGTTTTCTTTCCCTCTCCCAGTCGTCTCCCCTTTCGTGCGTGAACACGTAGCCCAGAAGAAAAGGATGGCTCGTCTCATGCAATATTAGAATTCATGACACATGCAGAGGATAAAAGGCCACACAAAAAAAAAAAATGAAATATTTTATAACATAAATGAAACCAAAAAAAAAAAAAAAAAGCAGGTGGAAAGGAAGCAGCTCGCCCTGCTGCCCCCCTAACACCTACCTTCAACGGCCTCTGAACAGTCCAAAACAAGGGGCGTCACAGCATCCGTTTGGTGTCTAAATCACCAAGTCATCGGTCAGTCCAAAAATTAAATTTATTATTATTATTATTATTATTATTATTATTATTATTTTGGACGTTGTGTTTTACGATCAAAACATAAACATGTCGTGGGACTCGGATTGTTGTTTGTCCTAACTCAACAAGTCAAATTTCTTGAACTCCAAACTATTCTTTGGCTGATAAAGAGGCGACGGTGGGACAGGGATTAACTCGAACTAATTTTAAAACCAACTATTAATTACTCGAGCCAGTAAATAAAGGGAAAGTGGAAAGTAAAGCAAAAGCAGAATCTTCTCTCCTCCATAATGGTCTGTCTCACTCGCAGCGCAGGATACAATTTTCATCTCATTAGTTGCAAAATTGACTTAGAATTAAAACCTCAGTTATAATGTATATTAGGTTTAAAAACACGAGAATCATATTTGGCCTTTTACTGTGGGGATATCAATTACCCTTCTTTTTTTTTGTCAAGTCTACCAAACAACTAATGGAATTCCACCGTGCATGCCACTCTTAATATTTTTGAGAGAAGGCAACAGGTTCAAATTCCAAGATATCACTTTTGGAAGAAATGTTAGAATGATTACCTATGAGAAGCTCTCTTAAAGAAAAAACAAAAGAAAGGGAAACCTTTTGAAGTTGAAAGAAGAGCATAGCAGAGGGAATCAAACACTTTAAACTGATTACGCTTAACCTTTCTACAAACATGAGTTCATAAGAACAAAATTTAGTTAATAATATCAGTTCGCTGACATTACATCATATCACTTCTTCCTCCTCCTCCTCCTCCCCCCCTTATGAGTTATGAACGAAGGCTTGTGAATTTAGAATTGTCACTGGTGAGAAAGTGGCTGCTCTCATAATGAAGAAATCAATCAGTAATTGTCAAATGTCATGGTTAATTGTCTTTGTCCCCCAAGATGTACGGGAAAGTATGTTTGTGAGATTGATTAAAAGCAATCTGAAATAAGAAGTTAAAGATAAGTTTGGGAGGAGTCATGGGAAAGGACAAGAGTTAGGAAAGGGGGTACAGTGAATAAAGTTGTACAAGTACCACGAAAATTGAGATGGCCAACTAGCAAAGGCAGCAGTAGTTCCTCCATTTATGGGCAGATTTGTTTGTTTTCCTTTGCTTTCAGCCAATATTTTTGTTTGGTGTTTATCTGAATCGACTGTGTGTTTTTTGGGGCATTGGCAAGAATTGTGTGTGCCTGCTAATGGACAAGGGAGTTCTGGTGGTTTTGCCCAGGCCGAGAGAGACAGGGTGCAGCTCCAATATAAAGGAGAATGGTGAGAAGACTCAGACTTCCCACCCACACGAGTGGCTCCCTTTTGAACCCTGTGGTTGCGTCCCCCAATGCCCACACCCCCCACAGTGTTATCAGTCTCAGAATAAGGGAAGCATGGAGACAGCTCACAGGTGTGTGTGTGTGTTAGAGAGAGAGAGAGAGGGAGAGAGGGGGAGAGAGGACGCTCGGTTTCCTTCTATCAATGCTAATGCTGTCTCCCCCCACTTCACCCTTTGATTTCCTCCATCTTCATATTGTGTAGGTCTCGTTCCTCAAACATCCTGAGAAAGCAATAACAACAGTGCTTCATTAAATTCTTTTCTTTTCTTTGTTTGTTTGTATTTTTTCTCTCCTTCTTCTTCTGGTCCTTTTTGAAGAAGTGAAATGGCTTCGGATGAGATGAAACCTGCTAGTGACATTGGGCTGTTTGCTGGAGGACCACTACTGCCATCATTCGTTGGATCTTCTTCTTCGTCTCCTCCTTCTAGTTCTAGGGAGAAGGGCTTGGTTAGCAGTGGCGAACAAGCTTGGGGATCGCAGTGTTTTGCAGAGGGAAAGGAGTACCATGAGAAAGGCGAGAAGAGCAGCAACCAAGGCGAGGAAGCTGATCAAGCTGGCGACGATAGTTTCAATCTCGAGAGCGTGCAACAGCAGCAGAAGCTCTGTGTCAGGGGTCACTGGAGACCAGCTGAGGATGCCAAGCTCAAGGAGCTTGTCTCTCAGTATGGCCCTCAGAATTGGAATCTGATTGCTGAGAAGCTTGAAGGAAGATCAGGTAACAAAACAATCATGTCGAATGGAAGAACCTCTGTACTAGCTGCCCATTTTTTTATGTGTTCTGGCTTTGATGATTCTCCTCTGCTTTGCTTTGTGAGTGGTGACAGGGAAGAGCTGCAGGCTGAGGTGGTTCAACCAGTTGGACCCAAGGATCAACAGAAGTGCCTTCACCGAGGAGGAAGAAGATAGGCTTTTGGCTGCTCACAGGCTTTATGGCAACAAATGGGCACTGATTGCCAGGCTCTTCCCCGGGAGGACAGATAATGCAGTGAAGAATCATTGGCATGTGATCATGGCAAGGAAGCACAGAGAGCAATCTGCCTATAGGAGGAGGAAGCCCACCGCTATTTCTTCCTTAGACTCTCCCCCACTTCCACCTCAGACCCTTATTTCCAGAAGGATGGAGCTGAACATACCCATCAATGCTTGCAGTGGTGACTCCTCCACCATCACCAGCATCAGAAACGAGTCCGCCTCCACTTGCACTGACCTCTCCCTCAATTCCTCCTTCACCAGGGCTTTTCCTACCTTCTGTAGTCCTCTCCAAACCCAATCCTTCCCTCCCTGTGATATCTTCAGTGGTACGGGACACGTTCTTGCTTAGCTAGTTGGTTCCATTGCTGCAATGCCGTGATGGTTACTATATATCTATGCGTATGAGGCCTTTGTTCATTGTACATGCAGGATTGAATGTCTCTGGAGTCGCCCCCATGGAGATAGAACCTGCGATCGATCATCCTAATTACTCAACTGCCGAGGCTTCTGCAAGGAGCAACGCTTGGCCACAAGGGGAAGCAGATCATGGAAGAGAGAAGATCAGGATAGCCTTCATTGATTTCCTTGGTGTTGGTGCAACATAGGAGAGAAGGGAGTAGGCAAAGGAAGGGACCGGAGCAGAGCAAAGCAAAGCAAAAGTGTGGAGTAAAAGATACACATTTCGAGTCGAGTGTGAAAGAGAAGGGAAATTTTGTAGCAGCAGCAAAACCTATACTTTGCTGCTTGGATCTTTAATTAATTTATGTATGTATGAACTTTCCCCTTCCTTCATTCCTAGTAAGCCTCTACGTTCCATATATAAGCCAAGGCACATGCAAACGTTTGATTGATCTCTTCTACTATTTGCTGCTTGGTTGCTGAATCGTTCTCTGTTCCGTTGTCTTGTCTTGTCTTCCTGAAGACATGAAGGAAAAAAAAAACATTGATCAAGAAATGTGATGCTGTGAATGCAAGCTTAGCTTTCAAAATGCTGTCAGATTTGTCTTTCTTCTTATCTTTAAGCCCACTCCAGTTCCTTTTCACTGCACTGTCTGCATGCAAGAAGAAGACATAATGGCAATTGAGGCACATCGGATAGAAGAATTGTCTCAAATTCCAGTGATTTCTTTGGCTTTGTGGAAGAGCCTTAAGCTCCAAACCAAACCGCGGCACCATCTCTTTTTTTAGATAAATTAAGCCGAGGATTTCCTACACAGAAAAACGAGAAGAAAAGCTTTGGACGAATGAGCAGCTAACTTAGAAATGAGGAAAAGGAAGAAGATTCGAAGGCAGGAGTGTTCATTTTATAGAATTTCGGTTGCCGAGTGCAGCATGAGTCTTATTAATGGCTGCTTGAATCACCCAATGCATTTAAGAGATTTGACAAAACTTATCTTCTGTTCTTTTGGATTGTAGCGTTTTCACTGTCCTTTTTTTGTTGTGGAATGCGACACTGTTTTCAGGTTAGGTTGACTCTTGTTTTCTTGTTTCATGTTAGTGATTAATTTCAGATGATCAGTCTTTGCATTGTCTTCGGCTAAGAATCAGATACAGTTACATAGTTAGGTTGTTTTCCCAATTGTACAGGGAAAGGGAAAGTGGAAGAAGAAGAAATCCAACCGCAATTTAACAAAGGAAATAAAGTATTTTATAGCACAAATTATAGTTAAATTCTTAGTAAATATAGTGAAATGGAGAACTTCTGTATATACATCGCTAATTCTGACAGAATGTATTTTAACCATAACATTTTGAATTATGGCTCTACGCACTTGATCTAACAATAACATTTTAGTTTTTTTACTTCATATATTTTTCACTGAAAAGTGTACCATAACCAGTGTCAAATTGATGATCGTTTAGACAACTAGCTCAATTTGCATTTGCATTGCACCTCTCTTAATCAACCTATCAATCTCTAATATCTCCCAGATTTATAAGTATTTTTGGAGTAAAAAGATGGTGTAATATCATCGGTCTCACGGTAAGATCCAAGGAGATTAATCACGGGGGGCATTGTATCCTAATACAACATGGGGAAGGTCAAACATTGAACGAGACATTTTATACTAACTGAGAATTAATCCTAAAATCTATTGGAGCAAACACTCATGTAGATATTAACTACGTAAACCCATTGTGCAATTGCATTTATAATAAGTTGATTGTTTTGATCGACTATTGAAGTGGGAAATATTAAAAAACTTTACATGTACTAAGAATGTCAATAGTTATATTGGCATAGAGGTCCAAGAAAAGATGGATCAACATGATCACCTCCGCTTGACTGCTTCAAGATGAGAGGCCTAGCCATTTGGCTTGGTCGAGCCCATTCTTATAGCTCAACTGCCACCTCAAGATGACATGGTCTGACCATACAATTTTCTACGATATAGGACGTAGGTTATATAACCTTTGATACGACGATGTAACACTCTTTCTATCGTGAGTATGACATCTTATCAATCAACATCTAGAAAGAAATTATTTCATTCCTTCAACAGTAATATAAAAGGAGTCTGCTTCTCTTTAGACAAAGGTACGCATGTGCCAACGCACACTTAACCACTCACAAACTAAAACAAGCATTCTTTTTATTCTTCTTCTTCTTCACCTCCTTTGTCAGAGATTGACTCGAATATTGGAATGACTGAGTTAGGACACTCTTGGTATCCATTCTAACCCTTTCTTTCTCTTGAACTGCACAAGCATTACGAACGGTCTCACCTTCCCCTTAGGGTTTGACGATTTTATCATCAACAACAACAACGGAGGCAATTCATGCATGGCTTGTTCTTCATCGGTCTCAAACCGGAACATCTATAGTTCCAAAAGGTTCACACTCTCATTTCTATAATTCCTATAATCGATCAAGAGATCTAAACCATTCCCATACTTGCAAATTAAAAAACAAAAAACTAGACTAATATATCTACTAATTAATCAGACATTTATTTTGCTGACATAACAAAAGCTTAACAAGTGTATATACTTTTACTCTACAAAACAACTACTTCACATCGCAAGCCATGAAAAAGGAGAGGGAGAGACTGAGCATCAAATACGCCTGAGCATTCTGAAACAGAACTCTAGTTTCCAATGGTTAAAAGAGTGTTGGAAGATGAATCCCGAGTGGAAGACTGAGAGTGTCCCAGCGAGATGTGGCCAAAGGCAACAACAGTAGCTTGTTTGACACAACTCCACCTACTGCCTGCCCTGCAACCACAGCCTTTGCCCTCCGTCAGTGGTAACGGCCCCCCTTTCGCAGCAACAGGGACAGTAACAGGGCTCGTAGCTCCCCTGGCCCAGAATGCTAGGGTGTGGGGTCATCATTTCACCCGCCATAAATGGCATGGAAAAATGCCTGGCCATTGGTCAGGCAAGCGAAGACCTTTTCTGTTGTCTTCTTTTCCAACTCTGAGGACCATTTGGTGTACTCAAAGCTGAGACACGGGCAGACCTGCAATCATGTGGTGAACAGTTAACTCTCTGAATGTGTGAGGAAAACAGCAGTGAAGTGGTGGAAGGGGAGTTAAGAAAAAAGAAAAGAAAAAGAAAAGACTGGCGATTACAGTGGTTCCAGTGTTTGACAGTGAGGTGAAAAGATGCTTCATGTTCAGGGTAGCAAAGAAGACAATGTCACATGAAGCAACGAACGTTTTCACTCTTCGGTAACTCGCTTCCTCCGGTAATTTCTCAGTCAGTATTCAGATCCATTCAATTCAAAATGCACACTCAAGTGTCTTCTCATGAGACGAGAGGTGGTACATGCATGTTTGCATCGACACTGGAAGACCACTGTTTTGCCTGAGGAATCGACCTTAAATCCCACGTACAATTCAAGTTAGTGAAGCATGGCATGATCTTGATGCTAGTACTAGAGCTCGGCAGCTACAGTGCGTTGTAGAAGTAGAGTTAGGTGGATTATCTCTGTCTTAGTCTAGAGCTGAGACCGTCAGCTTAATTGTGATCACAATGAGAAGATTAAGCTCAAACACGTGAGAACAGTAGAGGAGGAAAGAAGGTAGAAGAATTAAAAGGGTGAATCTCTTTTCCTTTAGTTACAATGAGTGGGCAGGCATGATGGAGACGTGTGTGAGGGGAGTCTGTGAAGAGGGTTGATGAGAGGTTTGAAAGTGCCATCAAACTAAACTGAAGAGACACCATTTATGGGGAGCAGCAGGTGACAGATGAGACTGCCAAACCAGAAGCAGAATCCATGGGATTCATAACTGAGGCCAAATATTTATAGTGCAGAGATTTGGTGATCCTTTTGAGGTCGATCTGATGTCAATTGTATAACCAAGGAGGGAGGGAGGGGAGAAAGAACAAAAGCCCACTGACTTGGGCACGTGAGAAGCTTAAACAGAAGGCATGGCAACCGAGCCCCAGGCAAAGGTGGTCTTTTTTGTTTTTTCTTCTTCTCGTAAGGGACTATTTACTCAGAGGATAAAATATCTAGTTACTCAAACGGATAAAAGAATAGAGAGAGAGATAAACATATGGATAAAATGTTAGACAATATTGTACCAAGGATATTTTGAATTAAAAATTATAATAAATTCAATTTACAGTTACCTAATTGAGATGGTGTGATATGATAATCTCAAATCGTTGATATAAAATATGAGCTATTGAGTTATTCGAGCAGTAAAGTAGAGAAAAATCCTTAATCACAATTATAACTTTGCATGTAGTCCTCAATCACAAAAAAGTTTGTTTCCACTCCCTACATGTAAAGTATTACTTGTTTCAACTCCCTCATGCAAATATTATTGTCTAAATGACCCTTCAGATTTTATAGGTATAAAAAGTCTAAAAATGAGTATAATTCCGGTTAAATTCAGCACTTTACACTAAAATCCAGTACTTTATTAGAATTGAGTATATTTTCTATTAAAATTGTCCCTCAA
>JBBMJZ010251471.1:0-14912 GCA_037833815.1 Zingiber zerumbet
GCTGGTGCTTTAAAAAGGAGAAGGGGATATCGACTTTTTTTTTTTTAGGTGGGGAGGGGGGGGCGGCTCTCTGGGGGATCGACTTTTGGGTATCTGCTTGATCTCGTGGGCTAGCGCGCCGGAGCTTCCTCTTTCATAGTGAAAGAGGGAGAGAGGTTATGATCCTTGGACTAATCACCTCTTCGGAGGTGGATACCAAATAAATCCCGCGAGTTAGCATTGGAGTTTCTCCTGTTCATCGTCGCTACACCTCCTCCACCCGTCAACGCCACATACCCAGCTTGCCGTCTTCCCCGATTTTGGATAGAAACTCACCTACATCCAAATCTTGAAGATGGAGGACGCTGGACGACTCACCACAGTGACGCTGATGCAAGAGGAGTTGGATATGCTAGTGGAAGCCCGAGCCGCGAAGATGAGGCAACAACAGTTGGAGGCAGCAATTGGTGGTCGAGCGCCAGACGAAGCAGCAGTGTCGGCAAATAGGCAAGCCCGACGAGCTGACCAAGAAGGTCGAGAGGATCGCAGTGCCGATCGGCATGCGCATAGTTGTCTGACCAGCGTAGACCAGGAGGCGCCGAATGCGTCGATTCCGTATCATCGGGCGTTATTCCGCACGCCCCACGAAGACCGTTGCCAAGTGGACAATGCGCAAGGATCATCCTCGGAAAATCTGCCTGCTCGGAACTGGCGAAAAGGCAAGAGGCCCCGCACGGATGACTTTCCCAAGCGGATCCATCGACAGTTTATCCAAGCGATCCACGAGGACGAGCTGCCGTCTAACTTCCGGCCATTGACGATCGGGGAATACAATCGGTCGATCGACCCCAACGACCACTTGCACAAGTTCGACACTATGCCCACATTGCATCAATACTTCGACGAAGTGAAGTGCCGCGTATTCCTTACCACCCTCTCGGGATCGGCACAAAGGTGGTTTTAGCAAATGCCGATCGGCTCAATTCACAGTTTCAAGGACTTTTGTGCGGTGTTCACTCAGCACTTTGCTAGCAGCCGCTGCCATCAGAAGACGGAACTGAATCTCTTCGCAGTTGAGCAAGGGCCAAAAGAATCGCTGCGAGCCTACATCAAGAGGTTCAACCAGGAGGTGATGGACATCTCGTCTGCTACTCCGGATGTCTTGAGGAGCACGTTCACCCAAGGACTTATAGAGGGTGAGTTCTTCGGCTCGCTCATCATCGAACCGCCCAAGAACTTCGACGAGCTGCTCGGAAGAGTACGAAGTTTATAAATGTGGAGGAAGCACAATTGGCTCTGAAAAAGGTGTTGACCAACCTGACCGACGAGGCCGATCGGAAGACACCGACACCCGAGCAGAAGTCACAACCTCCCGAGCGGAACTCACCGCCAATCTCAAAAAGGTTCAAGGATCCCCGCTCGGATCCTCCTCCAATCTGGGAAAAAAGAATGATGTGAGAGGTTGATCAGTTGCTGCTAAAGAGGCTCAGACCTTGCTGTGACTACCACCAATCCCATCATCACTCCACCAACGAATGCCATCAGCGTGGCAAGAAGGTCTGTCGAATGGCAGAGTCGGGGAACGGAAGCAGAAGATTATAAGGGGAAGGATTCAGCAGGCGCTCGGACTAAAGGTCCGATCAGCCTCCCCGTATCACGTCCGAGCGGCGAAAGACAAAAGGGCTACCAAGCTGAAATATTTCAGAGCAGTAACTTGGGCCGCTCGGCTAATATCCCCGAGTTGGTTTTCCGACCAACAACCCAGAATTAACGACCGACCGGGTTGTAAACTTAAAGTTAATGAAAAATATCGGTCCATCTACCTATGGCAAACAAGACGTTCAGGTTCATACATTGTGCCTCCGAATCCTAAGGCGTCCAGGTTCATACACTGCGCCTCAAGAATGCAAGGCATTCGGGTTCATACATCGTGCCTCAAGTGTACAACCGATTGGCTCGCATGGTCGGTCGGAGCATATTTCTTCAGCAAGGCGTTCAGGTTCATACAATGCGCCTCCGAATCCTAAGGCGTCCAGGTTCATACACTGCGCCTCAAGACTCTAAGGCATTCGAGTGCATACACTGTGCCTCATGTATACGGCCGATCGGCTCGCATGGTCGGTCGGACCATAATTCTTCAGCAAGGCGTTCAGGTTTATACACCGCGCCTCAAAATCCTAAGGCGTCCGGGTTCATACACTGCACCTCAATACTCCAAGGCATCCAGGTTCATACACTGTGCCTCAAGACTCTAAGACAACCGGGTTTATACACCGTGCCTCGAGTATACGGCCGATCAGCTCAAGCAACCGGTCGGACCATAATTCTTCAGCATGGCGTCCAGGTTCATACAACTGCGCCTCAAGCCTCCGAATCCTAAGGCATCCAGGTTCATACACTGCGCCTCAAGACTCCAAGGCATTCAGGTTTATACACCATGCCTCGAGTATACGGCCGATCGGCTCAAGCAGCCGGTCGGACCAGAACTCTTCAGCAATGCGTCCAGGTTCATACAACTGCGCCTTAATCCTTTGAATCTTAAGGCGTCTAGATTCATACACTACACCTCAATACTCCAATGCGTCTAGGTTCATACACTGCACCTTAAGACTTTAAGCCATCTGAGTTCATACACCGTGCCTCGAGTATATGGTCGATCAGCTCAACCAGCCGGTCAGACCAGAATTCTTCAGCAAGGCATCCAGGTTCATACAACTGCACCTCAAGCCTCCGAATCCTAAGGCATCCAGGTTCATACATTGCACCTCAAGCCTCCGAATCCTAAGGCGTCCAGGTTCGTACATTGCGGCTCAAGACTCCAAGGCATCCGGGTTCACACACCGTGCCGCAAATCAAAGGTCGACCGACTCATGCAGCCGATCGGACCAATTTCAGAAAACGGGGCGTCCGGGTTCATACACCATGCCTCAGAAGACAAGGCGTCCAGGTTCATACACCGCGCTGGTTCTGCTGCTCAGTGACGAGACCGCGGTGGACGATGGCTCGGGAGGTTTCTGCTGGGGCGGACTTGAGGGAGAGGGGGACTTCGCCTACCTTGTTGCCGGAGAAGGAGAGCACAGGGAGGGCGGTGACGTCGCAGCGGACGGCGAGGCGAAGGTGCTTGGTGAGGGAGAGAATGGGAAAGGGGTGAGATCTGGAGGCGGAGAGCGGGGAAGTGAGGAAGGAGGAGGAGAGGGAAGGAGTTGCCGCACATGTGATCGGCATTTTACTCAGCCGAGTTGAGAAATAAGTGAACAAGGTGATATCTGTCTATCCCGCTATCCACTTATCCATTCAAACGGGCCATTTACTGGACCTGAATCGCGCCGATTGCCATTTTGACCTCCCGTTGTTTAGATGGATCATGGGCCACGGTTTCGTTCAGGTTTTTAGGCTTTCACTTTTTTTTTTATATATCTTAGAGGTGGACGACATTCTCCATCAAATAAATCTATAAGCACAAATGGCTCCTTGTTAAGCAGGGAACGTCCTAGATTTTTATTCCATAGCAGGGAAATACCTTACAGTACTGACTGAAATTTTAACCGATTTTGATGCGGTGATGAGGGGCTCATCCTACGGAGGATAGTTGTTACAGTGAAGGTCAAAATCAAAGACGATCAACGCTTAGATATTATCAGCCGATCGGGTGATCAGGTCAATGCGCATATAGCATCGGCTGGTCGAGCAATCAAGTCAACATTCAGGAACCAGATGGGCAATAGACGTATCGGCCGGTCGGGCGATCAGGTCGCCTGACTGCGAGGAAAGAGTGACGGATTTGACATCACCTTTGACTCAAGCGATGCACCGAACAGCCGACGCTCAATAAAGAAGTAGACGCCAAGATATGCAGAATCCGTGCCGAGCGACAGGACTCGGACAAACGCAGCGGAGTCTCGGCCAAGCCGACGAGGCACAGGTGCAGTGGAGTGCCAGCCAAGGGAATGGGGTATAGGAGACGCCAAGTGTCGGTCGAACGGCTAGCCCACTCGGCCTAGCAACAAATCCACAGTGTTATCCCTCGACATCCTTTTGGAAGTTGATACCGCTGACACTAGACATGGTCAATCAAAAGATCGTACGACGGAAGTTTCCACTATCACTTCAGAAATATGTTCAGCCTGTTAAGGTATTGTGTCAGAGACACTTTATTCACAAGTCTTTTCAGGGAAACTTTGGGACGCGTGCTCGCCTTGGGAAGCGTGCATGCACACTACAGGAGCTTTATATAAAAGGAGGTCTAAGCATCGGCGGAGGTACGCAATAGATACTATTCATCTACACTGTTCATTCTTGTTGCTCCGCCTTCTACTTTATCGTGGGTGACTGATTTGAGCGTCAGAGGGCCAAAGTTGGGGACCCCTTCCCTGGTTCGGCATTGACGTAATCTGTGTTGTAGGTCGGAGCGAAGTCTATAGATGGTTGGCGGGAGCGTCACATCCCCAGCTTTCCATCTCATCGACTTTCGGACATGATTAGATTTAATCAACCGAATTAAGTTAAGCCTTATGTGTTTGATGTTTAATATTTGAGTATGTAGAAACATAGGAACACAATAAGTCAAACGGAAGATGCAGCGAGTGATAAGGATGACACATGAAGCGAGCGACAAGCTCGGTGCATATGAAAGATGAGGAGTTACAGAAAAGTACACTGGTAGAGCGAGAATGACGCACACGAAGCATCCGAGAGATGAGAAGCCGGGAGGAAATTTGCTCAAGGAGAAAGTTAGAATTGGGTTCGGTTGAGTTCAACTCCAGACACCCCCGGATCATCATCTAGGCAAGCAAGATTAAGAATGGTCAATTGAT
Organism: Zingiber zerumbet; assembly: GCA_037833815.1. Taxonomy (NCBI): domain Eukaryota; kingdom Viridiplantae; phylum Streptophyta; class Magnoliopsida; order Zingiberales; family Zingiberaceae; genus Zingiber; species Zingiber zerumbet. The sequence goes on from JBBMJZ010251471.1 coordinate 4,794, forward strand.
GTGGTTAACCATTCTAGATGCTTCCATTGACCTGAGGCGCCCTGATGACTTGAAATGCCTCGGTTGTCTAACCGAGGTGCCTCGAATGCCAGCCACTTGAGGGGCCTTAGTTGAACTAAGGTGCCTCAAAAGCCCAGAAGGAGTCGTTGCTGACTGGATAAGCAGCGGAGTCTACTTTACCCTAATTGAAGCTCCCTCGATGAATCAAGGCACCTCCGATGCCGCCAAATCAAAAAACTAGCTATTGCACATGTACAAAGAACAGCTGGTTGGAGGCGCCTCCAAAGTGACACGGCAATAAAATGGTCATTTCGACCATTAGGCTATGAATAGAGGCATTGTCCTATAAGTTTAGTAACAAACTCTGTATTTATTTCTACATTTAGTTTTAGCTGTTTATACGATCAACTATTATAAGAGGCTACTCCGCCTCCATCCCTTATCAAAGAAGGAATTGATAATGCTTCCAATTACCTTGTTTAATAATTACCTACATCGTAACAAAGTACATAGTTAAGTCTCTTATATCTTTATATGTTATTTTTATTTAATTAATTAGTGTATCCTTGTTAGTAAATTAGTAAGAGAAGGACTTTAACTTTTGCCAAGTAGTTTTTATAACATATAGAAGTTACCGAATAGCTACTATAATACATAGAAGTTAACTCGTAGCTACAACTTATTTAAGTTTAGTTTGGAAGTTGGAAGGGAAAAGAAAATAATAGAAAAAGAAAGGACAGAGAGAGAAAGTAAAGAAGATAAATGAAGTGTTTTGTTATTTGGGAGTGGAAGAAAGAAAAAATAAGAAAATCTTTTTTTTTCATCCAACAAAAATTTCCTCACATTTCCTCCTATTTTTGAGTAGAAAATCTTTAGACAGGATCCTCTGGTCTAGAATTCGTGGACTAGATTAACCCCCTGCTCATTCATTAGTTAGATGGATTAGATCCCACCTGTTTAATAGGTGAGATCTAGCTCACCCAATCAATAAATAAACAAAGTCTTTTTTTATCTAAAAAATTTTGGACGAAAGAATTTGACTTAAAAATCTTTTGATCATAAAAGAGAAACTTTCCCTTATTTCACTTTCTTTTTCTTTACATAAAAAAAAATTCCCAAACACTGTTTTTTACTTTTCCATCTAAATCTTTTCCTTTCTCTCCAATTTAAATCTCCCTAGAGTGAGTTAAAGATTTATTATTTATTATTTATAATGTATCAAAATCTACTATGTAGCTACTGCAACATGTTTAATGTGAGTTTAAAATTTATAATTTAAAATATTTAAGCACTATTATATCAAAATAATTTCTATAACTATTTTAAAAGTATTTTAATAAAGTTTAAATAATTTTAAACAAATTAATAAATAATATTTTAATATAATAATATTTAGATATCTTAAATCTTAAACTCATAATAAATATATTGTAATAGTTACTTATAGTTTATACGTATTATAATAATAACTTTTACATAATGTAATAATTAATAGATAGTTTGTATATAATATAAATTTTAAATTCTAAGTTCACCTAAAAGAATTGTAAAGGCTACCGATAGCTTTTGCACATGGATAGAAGCTACTTTTTAATAACACTGGATCAATTGATAATTTTAAAATAAAATCATAAAAGGGAGGCGCATTGAATTTGTTGAAAAAAAAGAGCGCTCAGTTTCTCTTAATTTGGGCCCTTGTGATTTTTTTTTACCAAAATAAACAGTTATTATATTGTTCTCGATTTTTTTTGTTTGTACTTTTCCTATGGCTTTTGCTGATGTAACTTCTAAGTGGGCCGAACAACAGGCTAGCCCATTAGTACGAGCTTTCTCACTACGACTCTGAACACTGCGACGAACCAAAACCCCTAGAAATCTCCTCCGCCGGTGCCGAGCAGGAAGGAGATCGGGAGAGCCGAAACCATGGCGTTCTCCTTCAACTCTTCCTTTTCTTCCTCGTCGTCTTCTTCTTCGTCCTCGTCCTTCTCCTTTCCATCCCAACCCTCAGTTTCTTCCGCTTCCTCCCCTTTCTCCCTCTCCTCCGCCACCAACCCCTCCCCCTTCTCCTTCGCTCCCACCGCCGCTGGTGCCGCCTCATCTTCCGCCACTGGTTTCGCCCTAGGCGCTTCTTCCTCCGCCGGTTCCTCCCCATCTCTCTTCGGCCGCTCAGCCTTTGGCTCCTCATCGGCCGCATCCTCCGCCTCTACTACCTCCAGTCTTTTCTCGACGTCTGCTCCATCTTCCGCCGCTTCCACCTTCAGTCTTTTCCCGCCATCGGTTCCGTCTTCCGCTTCTGCTACCTCCAGTCTTTTCTCGCCATCTGCTCCATCCTCCGCCTCTACGACCCTCGGTCTCTTTTCCTCTCAGGCGGTCTCTGCTCCCAAACCCATCCCTTTTCCCTCAGCATCCGCCGCACCTTCCGCTTCCTCAAGCCCTAATTTTGGTTTTGGATTGGGGGCTTCGACTCCCAACTTCGGCTTCGGTTCGTCTTCCACTGCTGCCTCTCCGTTGTTTGGTACTTCCGCTTCCCCTCCGGCGCCGGCGCTGTCCTTGTCCTCGGCTCAGACACTGTTTGCTTCGTCAGCTAGTGCCGCACCTTCAGTGCCTTTGTTTGCTACGTCCTCATCTCCCCCCGCCTTTTCTGTGCCGACGACGTCTGCTCCAGCTCCATCCTTCATATCCCCGTTTTCTGCCTCCTCCTCTGCGTCCCCTCTGTTCTCTTCTTCTACCGCTACTTCCTCTCCCGCCATCACCAGCATTTCGACCTCTCCTTTCTCTTTTGGAAGTGGCAGTTCCTTTGCTCCGAGTTCGTTCGACGCCGTGTCGTCTGGTAGTACTACTTCGTCCTCACCTGTTACTACCACGTCCAACTTGGCAACTGGCTTTTCTTTTGCGACTCCGACATCTGTTGTGTCCCAACCTTCCTTTGGGTTTACCAATGCTGCTACATCAACTCCCTCCAGTGCACCTATGTTCTCTGCTCCTTCTGCTGCAAAGCCTTCAACTCTGTCATTTGGGTTTGGGTCTTCTCCCGCATTGCCCGTATCAAGCGTGGCACCAACTGTCACAACTGCAAGCAGTACTTCTCTGCCGGCCGTGACACCTGTAGCTACGTCTTCCTCGATGTTTGCTCCAGCAGTCTCTTCGTCTGTTACATCTCCTCTGTCATTTCCTATTCCTTCATCATCTCCAGCAGCTGCTGCATCTGCCGCCACAGCCTCTGCTTCGAAAACGACATCAAGTAGCACACCTACACTTGCTTTCCCAAGCTTTGGTGTATCAACACCCGCGGCTGCTCTCTCCACCACGGCATCAACAATAACATCCATTCCACTTCAACCTGCACCAGCTGCCTCTTTGTTAGGTATGTTTATATATGATAAACTTAGAAATCTCAGAAAAAATGGGCATACGCATTTTTGAACATGTTGCATGCCTCCTTTCTTGTGGGCCAAATTCTCTCATCGATCAGGGTCATGGCAAGCTAATCCACTAACTTTGTTGCTTGGATCATATGGACAAATGATACATGTTTAAGTGTTGAAATGGACTTATCCAGTTTTCAACCAAACACAATCTGGCCACCATATTCTTTGTGAAACTAAAGTATTTTATAGAATACAATTTCTTTGTGGAGAAAAGTACTTAATAATGGGAGGCAAAACTTAATGTATTATGTGACAATTCATGCTCCAGATTACAGGATAGTAGAGGCTTAGGGTCCACAAGAAAATGTAGACGATATTAGTCGGCATGGTTTAGTGAAGGATTCAATTTGTCATTTAACTCTTTTATATCAAAATTCTTACAATAAATTTCTTTATAGGGGAAATGTATATTGATAATGGGAGGTAAAAATGAATGCATTATGTGATAGTTCATGCCCCAAATAACAAGATTAGGCTTAGCGGCCACAATGAAAGGTAGAAGATATTAGTGGGCGAGATAGGATTAAATTTGTTGCTAACTCTTTTATCTCAAATGTCTTACTATATTTGGTTAACTGTGCTTGATATTACAATATTATGTTTCTTGATATGTTGTCGCGTGCATTAACCACATTCTTTGCATTGCAATGTGCAGCTTTCATGTTTTACTGATTAAATTATAATTTCTAAGTGCATTCTCAACTTTTTTCTTCCTTAGGTTCCTCCATTTCGGCATCTTCAAGTTTGCCTAGTAGTTCTGTTACAAGTCAAGCTTTAACGCCAGCTGTTCAAGCTGCTAGTCACGGGTTTGTGCACTTTTTTGACCAACCTTTTATTTTTGTTTCTTTTTTCTTCCCACTAAAGGAGTGGTGATTACACATATCTACTATCTGAGAGGTATGTTGATTTTCTCCTTTTGGTTTATGGGTTACAGATTTTCTACAACCACTTCAGCTGTCCAAGCACCCAAGTTACCATCAGAGATTGCTGGAAAAACTGTTGAGGAAGTATGCTCTTATACTAGTTTCTGTCAAATGACAAGTATTAGTGATATACTGTTTGAGAAATCTCTTCAAGGATGAAATACTTTCGTGTACTTGAAGTCATATTGGTCATTGTCATTTCACTGAGGATCTAAAAAGTTTATGAAGACAATATCTGGTTGACCCACTACATAGTGCATATGTGGTCCATTTTTGAATAATATTGGAAAAATATATTTATGGTAAAATATTTACTTTATATAACAAAATATAATATTGAAGTAGCTATATATGTGTGCCATCCTTTTCTTTCTACTCAAATACTTGACTTTATGTTTTACCAGATTATTAAGGATTGGAATGCTGAGCTACAAGAGCGCACTGCAAAATTCCAAAAGCAGGCTACAGCAATAGCTGAATGGGATATGAGGATTCTGCAAAACCGTGACATTCTTATTAGACTGGAGGTAGACAGTGAACAAGCTGGTTTCATATAAGATGGTTTCTATATTTAAAAAAAAATCCTGCAGGTTCATCTTATAAATCCTTGAATTCTTTGCCAATCAATAACTGTACTCCATGGCTTTCTTGCTATTGGATTCTGCACAATTCTTGAAGCTTTGGTCCATATAGTATAGGAACAATCTACTCAACGCAACACCATCTAATTTGAAATGAGGATTTTATATTTACCCAATTTTAGTGGCTATTGTTTTCATATTTTATCTAGTTTAACCAACCTTAGTTAAGATATGCTGTATATTGTTTTTAATGTATAAACTTAACTTGTTATTGGTCTATTTCTTTATAATGAATTGCAAATGTCATCCTGTTAGATCTTAAAAGGTTGGTATTTTGTTAATCATGCCATATTTTCACAAACTGAATCATAATCATATTTTGGTGGCTAGGAACTTGAAGTTACTGTAAAGTGCACACATTTCTTTGAGAAGCTTTATTGTATGTATTTTCATTAATCTACAGTGTTCCATAATTATTATTAGACTGCCAGCTCATGCAATTGATACAACACTTCATTCTCTACTTATATATAATGCTGAATGACTTAATCACATCCCCTTGCCTGATTTTGCCTGTAAATTTCTAGGCTGAGGTGGCAAAAGTTGTTGAGTATCAAACTAGCTTACAACGACAACTTGAATTAATTGAAACACATCAGCAGGAGGTTTGTTGCAACTGGCTCTCAGATTTTACTAATAGAATTACTTTTTACCTTTTCTTTCAAATGCCATTTGTGGGCATGCTCTTATGTTTCTCGATTCACTTGGCTCATATATATTTAATTTTTAGGGAACCGTAGTTGTAGTTGTGCCTTTGCTGGTTCATGTTAGCCTTATAATATTAGCATTTAAAAATCTGTCCTTGTGCGACTTGGTTCTTGGCCAATCTGATAAGTATGTTATATGATAGCTAAACTGGTCTGTTGTACAATGATTTGCTTTTTCATCTTAAATATATACCGTGTAAAGACATACAGGTAGATATAAGTCTAGATTGTGTATAATGTTAATGAACCAAGATGATACTCAATCCTGGTATACCTTAGTTGCTCAAATAGCTTGTGTTGGTCAGTTGAACATTAGACTTTTTTTGAACTCGCTCTACATCTGATGCATTCCCAAAAGTGTAGACATGAAAGGTTGCCTATCTATTTATGTTCCAACCATAAAATTGACTGCACATTCACCAATAGCGCATAAACTCATCCTGCATAAACTCGAGTAAGAGATCTTATTAACTTTCTTGCCAATCACAAACCAAATTCCAGCCCTTGAACCATAAATGCTTTTGCAATAATCTTGACCAAATTCCTAATTTAGATGATTTAAAGAAGCTCTTGACTTAAATGCTCCATCATATTTTTCGTCTTCTAATTTTCTGTTTATTTTTTGAGCCTCAAGGTTGACAAAGCTCTGGAGAGCATGGAAGCGGAAGCTGAGCGCATATACAAAGACGAACGGTCATTGCTTTTAGAAGATGAAGCTACTTCAGTGAGAGATTCAATGTTAGTTGAGTGATTAATTTCGTATTGAAGTTTTAGCATTACACTTTATTTCCTTCCTTACCCTTTGACGTTGTTGTTGTTTCATAATATTGAGTTGTAGCATCTTTCAACTTTACTGTATTTCTACAATAAATAATGAAATATATTGTTCTAGTTCAAAATGCTAATTCAATACAAATATACATTGGGTAGGGTAGGTTGTAACATGATTGTAGTTGCTAAGTACTTCATGCTCTTATTTAATTTCCTACTAAAGTTTAAATTGGAGATAGCAGTTGCTCATAGTACCAGAACAAACTAATGTTGCAGTTGGTCATCTGCAATCTTTAGAATTTGCTTGAAATAATTAGAGCTGATTAATTCAAATGGATCTTGATTCATTCATTAGGATGGGTTGTGTTTATACTAGTAGAGAAAATAAATTCTATTGGAAATCCTAGAATTATATTGCGAATGATGTTGTTCTTGTTCAGTACATTTAGTAATGATTGGCATATTTATTTTTTTGATGGTTTTCAAAATAAAATTTATTATATGATTAAAAAATGTTTTTCCAGAATTGTTGAACTAATTTTATGGCAATCTGTAATTTGTTCTTTGGAGTAAAAACCTTGGAGCAACATAGTCTGCATATGTTCCCCCTGATAAATCCTGCATCAAAATATGTGGGATTATCACATGGTCTGATTGATAGATTCTTGCACTTGTTTCTTTGAGAAAAGTGTAGCTGAATAAAAACGAGGGAATGTAAGCTACACTATTGCCTAATAAATGATAATATTAACTGAAAACAGATCTGAAACATAGCCAATTCAAATGTATAGCAAAATAGTGCTTGCCTTTATGAGCAGAATCACTCTAATCCGTATGCTCACCTGGCACATGTATATTCCATGACGAGCCATCACCACTCAACATGTTGGTGCTAGCAATATTTAGTTTGCTTTCCTCCCTTAGAAGCAAAAACTGCTGTGAGTCACTGACAATCAACTGGTAAAGATTTTCATCTGAAGCTTAAAAATATGCTATAACTTTCTATTGTTTTGATATAGACCTCCTATCATTACAGGAAGCCCCTTGGTATGGTCAATGTATACAGTCTTACCGTTGGCATGCAAGAGATATTATTTCCATGACTCCAACTCACTCTATTATTGATTTGAGATGTGACACTCAATGTTGTTGATGAGAACTCATTAACAATCAATATTAGATAAACCATATTGTTCATTTTCTTTTTTTTTTCTTTTACTGTCCTTTGAGACGGCTTCAGGAACTTTTGTTTTCCGTGGATAATATCAATGCTAATATTGACATGTCTGGTGTTTACTTTATTTCTTCAAATGTGCAAACATTCTTCCTCTTGTATTTCCATGGACTGCTCATCTCCTCACCTGTCTTCTTTTCATCTGTTCAACATTTTGAAATTATCTTGAAGTCAAACTGATGGAATAGAAAGAGATTCTGGAGGTTTTTATCTCTCACAGTTTATATCAGCATCAAAAATCAAATACTGATATCTAGTCTTACATTTGTATGACAATTAGTTAATTATTTGCATAGGTGGGAGGCAATGGAGAGATAAATGTCACAGAATTCAATAGAGGGGATAAGCCCATGTAGCCTACCTAAATAGTTGACATTAACGCGGCTTGTTGATGTTAATATAGTTGTGGCGGTACCACATTTTTTGAAGTGGGAGAAAGTACTTTGATCTTTGATACTCATTTCAAGAATAGCTTTGGCATTATGACAGACAACAAGCAAAGTAGAGGCACCTTTCATAAGATTTATGAATTGGTCTCAAAGCAGCCACAATTTAGCTAATAACGTGTACCCACTCAAAATTGCATCAGCATACAAAGTGATACTTGTAGTTACTTACCAGTATTAGCATTATTTTTTTGTTTAAATTTTATTTTTCTCCTAGATTTTCCTTAGAAGATGTTACAAATTGATGAGTTTGTGAAGTATACCTATATATCATTACCTGCATGCTGAATCATCTGTTAATGTCAGGTATGAGCAAGCAGAGTTTATTGAAAGAGAAATGCAAAATATGACTGAACAAGTGAAATCAATAATTCAAACAGTGAATGCTTCTCAGGTATAATGCTGCAAGTGTTTCTGTCTGATCGAAATCTTGAAATTGTGAATGCTCATTCTATATACACTTGTTTAGGGAGGTGGCCTGGATATGATTGATACCATGAATCCACTCGATGTTGTTGTGCGAATACTTGACAATCAGCTGAGCACTCTAATGTGGATAGATGAAAAGGTAAGGGTGGAATAATACTTTTTTCCCTCTAATTTTATTTCCTTTAAGTGCTTCATCGGCTGTGTTCTGATGCTCCTTATATCTTCTTTTTTTTTGTCATTATTCTTGGAACAACATTTTTTATGTGACCGTCTCACCAACCAAGTTAATAATCCCAGAGGTGATGTTTTTATTGTAAGAATTCCAATTTAGGATGGAGGACATTTTGCAGAACAGTTGAAATCTTGCTCACCTAACCATCCAATACAGCCCATTTGGACTCACCTCTCTAATTGGCTTGTTTGGACCTAGTGACATGTTCAGATGGATTAGCTAGTTACCGCTCTAATTGGCTTGTTTGGACCTAGTGACATGTCTAGATGGATTAGCTAGTTTGGACTGTACAACATGTATAGTTATTCTGATTGGAATAATTCAATATATTGTTTGAAGGATGGAATAAATAGAAAAGTATTAGCCATTTAGCAAAGAATTACTATTTCTTATAAATTTAAAATATAACTTATGCTGTGTTCAATTTTTTTAGCAACCAAACATGAATGTATATTTGCTCCAAAGAAATTCATAGCTAAGAAAATAACTATTCTCATGAGGATTCTCACATTTCAGTTTATACAAATGACCATCCTTTTACCACGGAATGGTTTAAGTTAAAGCGACATATTTGCTACATGAATCATAACATAGTAGTGTCGATTCTTTTCCCCATCATAAACATAATGAGATTTTGGCATCTAAAATCCTTAAACATTACTTTTAACTGAATAGATTGTCATTTAAGCTTTAGTGTTTTCATGGTAATTGTCGAAACAGTATGGATGGTTTGGTTTCCTGTTCTTGATTTTCCTTTAACTTAGCTTTTGAGTTTTCACGACAGGCAAATGAGTTTTCAGATCAGATTCAAAAGGTTGCTGACCGTGGCGCTGCTGCTGAGCGGGGGTCCAAAGCTTCAAAATTACGGCCTACATTACTTTAGTCTTCAGCTAAAAAAGTAGACCCATCTCTCCAGAACTGTCACCAAGTTTCTCTTCTCCATGATTCCACTGTCACATCTTTCAAAACTATCTAACAAGAGATAATGCATTTAATTCCAACGATGATATATCCTTCTTGTTTTTCTTCGCACTCTAGTAATTGTCAGTGACTGAATCATTTTGCAAGTCTACCAAAAACAAAATTCAACATTGAATGTTAAGTTTTTGGGAGACCAATGATATGCAGAGCCAGCAATATGAACTATTTCTCATTTACAACTTTGTTATACTTTTTGTACTATTTCTCATTTATAATTTTGTTATACTCAGCTTTCTTTTTTTGTTTTGTCTTCATCATAGGCAATAAATTAGCGACCGAGTTCTTAGAAGAGTTTTACTACAATTTCATTATTCTCAGTTCACTGCC